>JBBHAA010000691.1:0-268458 GCA_037953035.1 Aquarana catesbeiana | reverse complement strand
GAGAGAGAGAGAGAGAGGAGAGAGGACGGAGGGAGAGAGAGAGGAAAGAGAAAGGGGAGGGAAAGAGAGGGGGGAGAGAGAGAGGGGGGAGAGAGGGGGAGAGAGAGGGGGAGAGAGAGGGGAGAGAGAGAGGGGAGGGGGGAGGGGGAGAGAGAGGGGAGAGGGCGGGGGGAGAGAGGGGGGAGAGAGAGGGGGAGAGGGGGAGAGAGAGAGGGGGAGAGTGGGGGAGAAAGGGAGAGAGAGAGGGGGAAGAGAGAGAGGGACTACTAAGCTAACGTAACGAAAAAGTGTCTCAAAATCAAAATCCCAATGTGTCTCAAAGGCCCGTACGACACTCCGCATAACTCAAGCGGGAAAGAAAAGACATTACCCAGAGCCCCACCCAACCTCTTGTAGACTTCTATATTGAAGGGGCACTGAAGCAAGAGGGACCTTAGATTGTAAGCTCCTTGGTGGCAGAGACTGATGTGTGAATGTATAATATACTGTACATGTAAAGTGCTGCATTAAATTGACAGTGCTTTATAAGTACCTGTATAAAATAAATATGGCAAATTGTTGATGATCTCACCTGTGATCCATTGTGACATTAAATTTAAGTGTTACTGTATATACACTATATTGTCAAAAGTATTAGGACGCCTGCCTTTACACACACATGAACTTTAATGGCATCCCAGTCTTAGTCCGTAGGGTTCAATATTGAGTTGGCCCACCTTTTCCAGCTATAACAGCTTCAACTCTTCTGGGAAGGCTGTCCACAAGGTTTAGGAGTGTGTCTATGGGAACGTTTGACCATTCTTCCAGAAGAGCATTTGTGAGGGACAGGCACTGATGTTTGGCGAGAAGGCCTGGCTCGCAGTCTCCGCTCTAATTCATCCCAAAGGTGTTCTATCGGGTTGAGGTCAGGACTCTGTGCAGCCAGTAAAGTTCCTCCACCCCAAACTCGCTCATAAATGTCTTTATGGACCTTGCTTTTTGCACTGGTTCGCAGTCATGTTGGAACAGGAAGGGGCCATCCCCAAACTGTTCCCACAACAGCTGGGAGCATGAAATTGTCCAAATATCTTGGTATGCTGACGCCTTAAGAGTTCCCATCACTGGAACTAAGGGGCCAAGCCCAACCCCTGAAAAACAACCCCCACACCATAATCCCCCTTCCACCAAATGATTTGGACCAGTGTACAAAGCAAGGTCCATAAAGACATGGATGAGTGAGTTTCGGGTGGAGGAACTTGACTGACTTGGACCTCAACCTGATAGAACACCCTTGCGATGAATTAGAGCAAGGACTGCGAGCCAGGCCTTCTAGCCCAACACAAATGTTCTTCTGGAAGAATGGTCAAACATTCCCATAGACACACTCTAAACCTTGTGGACAGCCTTCCCAGAAGAGTTGAAGCTGTTATAGCTGCAAAGGTTGGCCAACTCAATATTGAACTCTATGGACTAAGACTGGGATGTCATTAAAGTTCATGTAAAGGGCAGGCGTCTCAATACTTTTGGTAATATAGTGTATTTACTTTTTATTAGCGCATTTATTTAGTCTGTACTTTGTTATGAGACTTTCAGTTTCAAGCTTTTACATACTGGGGGGATTAGATTTTTAAGGCCAAAATATACCTAAGTGCTACAAAAGAAGAAATTATTTAACAGATCTGATATATGATTTATTTTTTTTCTCTTTTTGATGCAGGTCATTTTTAACCTGAATTCTGTAAGTTGTTTTATGGCTACCTTAGAAAACATACACTTTTTCCTACTTACATTTCTTTCATCTGGTGAGCGAAACGTTTCTTGGATTACAGTCACTGATAAACCCGTAACCACCAGTAATAATACCTGTTGGTCCAACACAACAAAGCCACCTGAATGTACACTTAATGAAACTAGGAAATATAACATATACTGTATAGGGGTTTACATTCCAGAGTATCTATAGCTTGCTGGGATTCAGTATACATCATAATGGATACAACGTTAAAGACATCATCCTTGGCAAAGCAGTGGTCTCAGGAGAGAAAGGAAGCTTTCACATCCCTTTTACATAAATTTTTCAAAGCTTTGCCAACCATCCATATATTTACAGACAGTTTGCAAAAAATACCCAGATTTCTCCCATCCATAATTGTCCAAGGACAGGAGAAACTGTACAGGAAAATGCCTTGTCTGTAAGCTGGCTCCTCCCTGTAATCTCCAGTGCAGTTAGAACCCCACCACCGCTGCCTGCCATTGTCAAGGTTATTGGTTGCTAGGACCACCTGGCATTCTAGCAACCAATGGCGTGCTTGCCTCAACACTCATGCTGCGTACACACGGTCAGAATTTCCGACAACGAATGTTCGATGTGACCTTGTTGTCGGAAATTCCGACCGTGTGTAGGCTCCATCGGACATTTGCTGTCGGAATTTCCGACAACAAATTTTTGAGAGCTGGATCTGAAATTTTCCCACAACAAAATGTGTTTCCTGTCGCATCATGGCAGCATACACTTTAGGTTGTGACTCCGCCCCCACAACCTGATAGGACCACATAGCTATTGTGACAAACCTAGCCGGAAAAGAGGCTTTTGGAGGGGACTGAATGCCAGCCTCCTGCAAACCAATGTTCTATTATGTTTGTCTGCCTTGGATAACAGGATGTGTATTACATTGGAGGGTTTGTGTTTGTCTGCCTTGGATCACAGGATGTGTATTGCATTGGAGGGAGGGGGGATTCTTCCAACAGCTCTCCCTGCTAACACTGTGTACTGATGAGACGTTAAACACACCTGACCTGTGTGTCCATTGTCATTGGACAGTTTAACCCGCCCTCTTTTCCAAGGGTGGGGGGGGGGAAAGAGTCTCTGAGTTATTTTATCTGTTGTGTCCATGTGTTATAATAAAGAAGTTGTTTCCTGCTTGGAACCTGAAGACAGAGCCGTGTCTCGTTTTTGGGGTGGATTATTTGTATGGGTTCCTTGTTCGGCTGGTTGGAGTGTTCGGTAGCTGCCTTGGTGTTTGGGTATGGAATGTCCTAAACGACTTTAACCCCTTTCATACTCGGGGTGTCGTTACACTGGTGGCAGCAGTGGGATCATTCCCACATCCCAGAAGGACAGCTACAACCGGAGACCGGCCAACAACCGTAAGAAGAGGGACATTATCGAAGAACTAGTCGAAATGGATAGAGCGGAAAGACCCAGCATAACCGAAAGACCCAGCATAACAGACAGGACACCCGAAGAGGCAAGTTTTGATCGGGCTGTTAAAATAAGACTGGCACATTATGGCCCTAACCCTACAGCGGAGATCATAGACCGAGTTATAGCAGCTGTGGATGCAAATTGGCTACAGCAAAGAGGGGCTGCAGCAGCGGGAGTCACAACAGCACCTACTGAAAGGAGAAAGGTACATTTTGCTGCTTTTAAAAATTTCAATGAAGCAGAAGGGGAGATTGATGGGTACCTTGCAGATTTTGAACGGCAATGTGCCCTACACCGGGTGCCCACAGAGGAATGGGTTACCATTTTGTCTGGGAAATTGTCCGGCCGGGCCAGTGAAGCGTTCAGGGCCATCCCAGACAAGGATATTATGAACTATGGGCTTGTAAAAGAAGCACTTTTGGCCAGGTATGCCGTCACACCAGAAGCATACCGGAGGCGGTTCCGAGAGACGAGCAAGCAGACTGGAGACTCATATGCCGAGTGGGCATGCCTCCTACACCGCACGGCATCCCACTGGGTCGCTGGATGCCAAGCAGTATCTGGGGAAGAGGTGCTGCAGCTGTTCCTGCTGGAGCACTTCTTTTACAAGCTGTCCCCAGAAGTCAGAGAGTGGGTCCGGGACCGAAAACCTTGCACCTTGTCTGAAGCAGCTCGCCTGGCAGATGAATACACAGACGCCCGCAAACTGGATAACCCTGTGGTCAAGACAACAGCTCGGGTGGATTATCGATCAGTGGCACCCCCTCCAGCTGGCGCCTACCAGCCACAGTTGTACCGCCCTACAGCACCACCTCCAGTGGCCACTTATTCTCGGCAGCCCAGGTTCAACTCCCAAGACTACTCACAACCCCTCAGGTGTTTCGGGTGTAAACAGCTAGGGCACAAAAAGCCAGACTGTCCGTTGAATCCAGCCAGGCAGTCCCACTCGTGGAGAAAGCCAGCAGGGGGGAATCCCCGCACATCCATGCCTGCGGCCCACTGTATTGAGGAGGAAGAACGTTGGGGCGTCCTGCATGAGGCTGATCTAGTACAAGCAGCTAACCAGGACAACCGGTAGCAACACAGGCAGACCGTCCGGGTTAATGGAAAGGTAGCCAATGGCCTACGTGATACTGGTGCCACCATGACCCAACTACGGAAGAACCTCATCCCAGAGAGCCAACACACCGGGGACACTGTAGTCGTAAGGGTAGCGGGAGGCACCATTTTCCGGCTACCTGTTGCCCGTGTTCACCTGGATTGGGGGGTTGGTTCGGGACACGTGAATGTGGGGGTGATGAAGGATTTGCCAGCGGATGTACTACTGGGGAATGATTTGGCCCCCCCTATTTCTGCTTATGCCCCGATAGGCCCCACTGAAGCCAACCCAGTGACTACCCGTGCCCGGATCCCCAACAGCATGATGGCGTGAGCCCAGTCCCCCTGTCTTCTCTCCAGTGGCTGAAAAGACTACAGGGAGAAGGGCCAGTCCAGGCCTCTCCACAATGGCGGGCGTGTTCTCCGAGAGGTGAGGTCGGCTGGGTAAGTAATGATCTGTTTGGAACAATTTTTGTTTGGGGTACGGTGTGGATACCAGCATTAGAGGACTGGAACTACTGAATAACTTCAGAGTCAACCCGTCTGGGGTCTCCTCCTGTGTTAGTCTCCTGCCGAAAGGGGAGAAATGTGACAAACCTAGCCGGAAAAGAGGCTTTTGGAGGGGACTGAATGCCAGCCTCCTGCAAGCCAATGTTCTATTATGTTTGTCTGCCTTGGATCACAGGATGTGTATTACATTGGAGGGTTTGTGTTTGTCTGCCTTGGATCACAGGATGTGTATTGCATTGGAGGGAGGGGGGATTCTTCCAACAGCTCTCCCTGCTAACACTGTGTACTGATGAGACGTTAAACACACCTGACCTGTGTGTCCATTGTCATTGGACAGTTTAACCCGCCCTCTTTTCCAAGGGTGGGGGGGAAAGAGTCTCTGAGTTATTTTATCTGTTGTGTCCATGTGTTATAATAAAGAAGTTGTTTCCTGCTTGGAACCTGAAGACAGAGCTGTGTCTCGTTTTTGGGGTGGATTATTTGTATGGGTTCCTTGTTCGGCTGGTTGGAGTGTTCGGTAGCTGCCTTTGTGTTTGGGTATGGAATGTCCTAAACGACTTTAACCCCTTTCATACTCGGGGTGTCGTTACAGCTATAAAATGACGAGAAGGCACCCGCCTCAGTATTCTCTTATTTTCCCTCACCTGTCAGGACCGCACGTGGAAGCCTTATCTAAAGAGCCTTTCTTCTTGCTCGAAAGCATCTCCCTCTGGGACCTGATGCTAAAAGTCTCCTTTTTAATTGCCATAACATCAGCAAAGAGAGTCTCAGAGATGCAAGCCCTGCTAGCCAAAGAGCCATACCTGATCATCTACCCAGACAGACTAGTCTTAAAACCTTCAAATCGCTTTATTCTTAAGGTATCCTCTTTTTTCGACTTTAATCAAGAAATCAATCTCCCAGCCCTTGTCACGGATCAGGGCGACCCTCACTCGCTGGATGTCAAGGGCAACATCTTGCAATACCTATCGGCAACCAAGTCTTTTAGGAAATCGGAAAACCTCCTAATCATCCCGCACGGCTTTAGAAGAGGCCAGGCGGCGTCAGCTCATACCATCGCTTCATGGCTGGTAAAGGCCAAGTTTGAGCCAACATCCGTCGGAAATAAATCCACGGTTTTGTTGTTGGAAATTCCGATTGTGTGTACGCGGCATTAGAGGGGGGGGGGGGGTGCAACTTTCTCCTCCAGAGACCAGACCTGCTTGGCCTCCTAGTACTCCCCTCCCAGCTTCCGCCTTGCTGAGAATGGGACTGAGAGTGAGAAATGGAGACACCGAGGTAAGGGGAAGTGGCAAAATTGATTCAAGGGGGGTTGGGGACACTAAATAGAGGGGGATGCTCTGATTTAAGGGAGAACTCTGTTCACTCTGATGTAAAGAGGAATGTAAAGGGGAACTCTGATGTAAGAGAGGTGACACTGATGTAAGAGGGGGATCACTGGATACTCTGATGTAAGGGGGACAATGGGGACCCTGATGTAAGGGGAATGCTGGGGACTCTGATGTAAGTGGGACTCTGGGGACATTGATGTAATGGGGGACTCTGGGGACATTGATGTAATGGGGGACTCTGTGGACTCAACTGTAAGGGGGGATTCTTGGAACCTTGATCTAATGGGAAAGCTGGGAACTCTGATGTAAGGGGGCTCTGGGAACTATTTGCCTGGATACCATGCTGTTTCAGTGGTTTAGGAATAGATCCTTAGGGTTTGTTCACATCTGATTACTGCAAACTGTGGGTCAGAAAGGTTGGACATGGCTGTCAAAGTGCATGTTCATCACAATGATAATATATCTTGCTGCAAGTAGCAAGTTTGTCATCATAGTCAACTGCAAACAACTGCAGATGATTTAAAGTAGATTTAACCCCCCCCCCCCCCGGCATCCACCCCCATGGCGGGAAGTGAGGGTAAATCTCATGAGGATAAAAGCCCCATAAAGATACTCAACAGAGTCTCTTTGATTTCCCAACTCTATGCAAAATAAAATGGCTGGAATTTCAATCCAAGCGTTATCTCACAATTTAGGCAAAACCTATTCTCACTAGTTAAAGAGGAGTTTCACCCCCCACCCCCCTCCAAATTAAAAGTCAGCAGCTGCAAATATAGTAGCTGCTGACTTTTACTATTAGGACACTTACCTGTCCAGGCATCCAGCGGTTTCCTCACCCAAGCCAATTCTTGAATTGGCTCTCAGGTGCTGGTGGTGCCGCCATCTTGGTTAAGGGACACCAGCAGTGAAGGATTGCAGCTTCACAGCCGGTTTCCTACTGTGCATGAGCAAATCACACTGCACTTTGTTAATGGGCCGTCTGCGGGGGAGGGGGGGGGGCCCAACTTCCGGCTCATTTTGCCACAGCAAACTGAGCGGAAGTGGGAGTGGGTACCTGTCAAAACCAGGTACCCGGTCCCCCCTCCCCCAAAAGGTGTCAAATGTGGCAGCAGAGGGGAGAAGAAGGAGGCAGACATGCAGAGCTTCCCCTTTTGGGTGGAGCCCTGCTTAAAGGAAACCAAATACTGCAAGCCTGAGTGACCCCTAGGCATAAGTCTACTGCGACCAGCGGTAAGTGCAGCCTTGCTGAGTAATTAACCAAACTCTACTTAAAACCATCCAGAAATACTTACAATCTCCCTGGACCTTTCTTTACCTGTAAAGACAAAACACAGAAACATTGAACATTTATTATTGATATGTGATTTACATACCTTGTGTTAAAATCATTTCTCACGCTCAGTGTTCAGTTCTAAGGATCTTCAGTCCCACACTGTAGTGTAGTGTACACTGATACCAAGCGAGTAACTATTAGATGACTGTTTTTGTGTTTATAAAATTGTGTCACACAAAGCGAAGTGTATTTTTAGGAATGGTGTCACTGGCATTAAATCCTGGGTATGAAGTTAGGATTGCCTAGCAAAATTGGCCTTGTAGCTTAGAGATTAATATCAAATAGTTATTGATTAAGAATATCAAATACAGCCAACACATTTTGGGAGAAAAGCCTCTCTCTTCTTCAGGGCTTAAGCATATGATTTGTAATTAAAACGTAGGACAAAATGGTACAAATCACTTCAATGGTTCACAGATAAAAAAACAACCAATGCATTTGGGGTCAAAAATACACAATTTTATCAGGGCTTAAGATACAAACAGGAACTTGAATGGACTCAAGGATACATCTTTCTTTTGTTAATCCTTATAGGAGAGGTGATAATGAATTAGGGGAAACAATAGCCAATGGTGCTGCCATTACTGGCAACTGTAAAGCAATTAGTAATAGCTTAGCTATTATTGTCAATAACGCTGGCACCACTGCTTACTGATTCCCCTAATTTATTAACACCTTTCCTATAAGCATTAAAATAAGAAAACTGTTCCATGAATCCATTCAAGCTCTTGTTTGTATCTCAAGCAATGATGAAAGGGAGTATTCTTGATTCCCAAACGCGTTGGTTTCTTTTTTTTTATCTGCAAACCATTGAAGTGATTTGTACCATTTTGTCCTACCTACGCTCCTTCAGTTTGTCGTTCGTGTTAGATGATTTGCTAGGTACTCACTAGAGGGTATCCTTGCTGTGTTATGAGCTTCCTAACCAGAATCAGTGTGCGGTTTGAAAGATTATTCTTTAATAGCCCCATATGTATAAAGCCTGGAGGGAAGGATGGTGTATAGAACTATTCTACTTTAACCCCTTCAATAATGGCCACCTCCCCCCTAACCCCCCCCTCCTCCCTCCTGCGCAGGCCAATTTTCAGCTCTCATCGCTGTCACAGTTTGAATGACAATTGCACGGCCATACAACACTGTACCCATATTAAATTTAAGTGCGTTTTGTTGGGATTAGCTGTGATTGGCCACAACTAATTATGTGGTATAGGTGAGCTGTGATTGGCCTTGTCTGTACCATGTGATCACTGTGACCAATCACAGCTAGGATCACAATTGTACACAATGATTGGCACGAAAGGAAGCCATCCATTGTTTACAATTGTCATGTGACCTGCTGTGATTGGTCACAGTGATCACATGGTACTTTCAGAGGGTTGGTAGAGTGATCAGCCATTGGCGGACACAGCTTGTGATAGATCGCCATGCAGCATGGCGTGTGCTGGGAGGACATCATATGACGTCGATCTGGAACCACAAAGGTCTTGCCCGGCTGTCATTTGACTAGGCTGGGCAGGAACTGGTTGAGACCTGCTAATATTGATTGAAGTGCAACTTTTACAAATGTGGCTATACTCTACAGAAACGAATATGTTTGTGAATTTGCTGTACCTTGTTAAATTTCATGGCTAAAGTTAGACTTTTCAGTGTGTTTTGGAGCCTTGCACCTACCCCTTTGGATCACATCAATTATAGGCTGTGTTTTTTCTCTTAATATTTGCATGTTTAGCTTCTCATGTTTGGTGAACAGGAAAATGTCATGAGCCTTGGTCCGAAGGGTGGGCTGACTGCTCAGGATTCTTTGCTTAACCTCCTGACTGCTGTCCTCCAGATCATCAATGACTACTAGGACATGTCTTTTCCCTGTGATACAAAGGAGAGGGGTCAGATGCATCATTTATCTTCTTCCATACTGCCCACAATACATATACAGCATAAAAGGACATTGATGTTTCTGCCATGATGTAGGTCAATGTCACTGCAATGAGCATTTCTGCATTTGTGGCTTATGATCACAGTGGAGAGCGGTTGGTCCATGTGGCCAGGACCAATGAGTGCACTTCCTGGCCATGTGACCATTGGGACAGTCAGAGACAGGATGGCTGAAACCCTTTTGCCTGAGGGGCAAACACAACCAAGTGGTGGAGGTCATGTTAAGTGTGCCAACAAACAAATGCTATATTTATATTTATTCACCTTGTTTCCTGATCTTTTTTTATCTGTTGATCTTCTCTATCCTTTTTCAGCCACATCTTGTTCACATGAACTCTAATGTCAACTGCGCATCATTTCTCTGGGCCTGCTTAATAACTGGTGACAAATTTAACGTGTGTTGGTACAGCCATTTATGGTCTCCACCAGAGAAGCATGTGGCGGGATGACATTGCAAAAACAGATTTGGAAGACAATTGTCACCCCATAACAGGACATGCCTGCACAAAGACCTTCATGGCGGTATTACCAGGTATTATTTCTATACAATTTGCAGACTTAAAAATATTGAAAACAACTTTTGGGATTAGGGCTTGTCTCCACTGGTGTTACATGTTCAATGCTCACAAACACTTTAAAAATGTACCTTGCATCCTATAAGCATTTGCAAGTGATTTTTAAATGTGTGTGACTGCATTTGGGTTGGGAAGTGTCAAACTCCCAAGCTTGCAATGACCCAGCATACACTGACCCAGCATGCACCGGTTGGTGATGTCACAAGGAGGCGGTGTCACCAGGTGACGTTGGCAGGTGGCCCCGCCCTTTCCTATATAGGAACTGTCAAACGGCAAGCCAGCCATTCAGCAGTGTGCCTTCACGGTGGGCGGAGCAATTTTTATGGGGTTTTTTTGGGCGGCGGCATCATGATTGATGATGGATTTACATTAGGGGACATGGTTTTTTATTTTTAAACAAAGGAATTGTCAAAAAAGTCTACATTTTTATTACTTTTTAAAACTTTTTTGGTGAATGTAGGTGTACTATGTACCCCATACTCATTCAGATATTGGGGCCAGGATCTGGGGGCCCCCTTGTCAAAGGGGGCTTACAGATTCCGATAAGCCTCCTGCCGCAGACCCCCACAACCATGGCCCAGGGTTGTGGGGAAGAGACCCTTGTCCCCATCAACATGGGGAAAAGGTGCTTTTGTGTGGAGAGGACATAGCCCCCCTGCTTTAAAGCACCCACCCTGTCATGCTGGGGGCATGTAGACTGGTATGGTTCAGAGAGGGGGGGCCCTGCCAGGCTGCATGTTTGGATAAGGGTCTGCTATGGATGTTGGGGGACCCCACACTGTTTATTTTTTTTCAATTTTGGCATGGGCTTCACCTTAAAATCCATACCAGAACCAGCCCCCACACTGTTCTTTTTGTAAATTTTACAGGCAAATGTTTTTTTTTATTCAGCTGTCAGTGGGGAAGCCCATTGACAGCTGATGATTCATCATTTGTTAAGGACACCGTGGCATGCCTTCCCGGCTCAGCTCCTTAACAACCAGCCTTTATTGTGCCCTGATTCGGCAAAGCTTTGATTGGACAGAATGCACTGTGCATTGCAGTGCATTCGTGGGGCGAACACCCACCGAACACCCTGCAAATTCAGGTGTTCCCTGAATGGGGCAAACAGCCAATGGATTCATGCTTAGGCTGAACTGATCGTCCAGCACTAATTGTAAATCTTATATGAGATATAAGTGTTTGGGTTTAAAAGGAATTACAGGTGTGTTGGACAGTTGAGGTTGAAGATGGCTTTTTTACTCACCATGTCTGTCAAACAGCAGGCCTATCTCACTATCATAGAGCGAATCAGTAACATCTGTAACATTAATTCGGCCTCGATTTTTGGTGTGATACAATATGGTGCATTGGCATTGGTTGGAGCATTGTATCAATTCATGGCGATTGTTATTAGTGATGCAGAATGTAAGAATCTCACAGCATTCTCCTAACGGATTCATTAACCAGGCATAGTCAGTTTCATCAGACCTGGAGAATATTCCAACGATTTGTGCCATCAATTGATCTTCTACCAAACACAGCTATCTGGATAAAAAATAGAAAAGTACAAACTGATTAATTATATAAATAAACCATTTCAGACTTCCTGACCTCTAACCAAGGTGCTTTCTGAGGACCTCAAGCTTTTTTCTCAGCAGGATGTCATAAATTAAAATGCAACCCTGGGCAAAAGCAAAAATTAGATATATAATGCAGTCTACCACCAGTGAAAACATAACAGTTTTTTGCTTTTCTAAGTCCCCCCAGTAGTTTTGTTACTCATTGATCCTGCCAGTTGATTTTTTTATTTTTTTAGGTAATAGGGTGGTGATGCTGTTCATTATGCCTCTCACCCTTTGGACAGGGTGGTCTTACAAGGATAGTTTTAAAACCCAACTGAAAAATACCTTGCAATACCTGTAGTGAGGCCTGCAAAGGTTATTCTATGCTCTAGCAAGCTTCCTCCATGCTGTGCTTCTGGTCCCAAGCTTCCTCTTCTCGAAGTCCTGCATTGTAAGTGAGGACCCGCCCACAACCCAGAGCATTGGAGGGAAGAGAAGAGTGATGGTGGCTGGGATGCTGAGGAATAAGATAAGTATTCCATTATATATATTTAAACCTTGCAGTGGGGGGATGGGGGGCACCACAAGAGTGTTTTGTTTTTTTTGTAATTTATGGAATTCAGCTTTAAAAAGGCTGTGCTACCCTATTCCCTTAAAATAAATTGAATTGTACATTAACAATATCATGTGAAAACTATATATGAAACTATTAAAAAAGCATGAAACCATACAAAAATGCCCAAATATATCAGTACAGAATTCCTTCATCAGATGCAGATATGAATAATCCCCAGGAGAGCCCATTATCACTGGAATTGATAGTTATCCAGCAAAATTGTTTGCTACTTTGATTTTTTTTTTTTGCAGGAACTTGTGATGCAGCTGACTTCTTATGTCGGAGGTTCTGGGCATATGCTCAACATTGTGCCTAATTATATTTGACAGCCAGGTTATAGATGGGTGTCCCTAGATGTTGCATAATTATACACTTCAATTAAACACCAATTTGGTCTTCAAGCAATACAGTATTACCTAGCCAATGATACACATATTTATCATGCACAGGCTGGGTTCACATAGGACTGTATAGATTTCACCCTGAATCATATTTACTTCAAGTTTCTGGGCGATTAGTACAGGAAAATCAGCGGTACTGCAATGGGATTCAGGTTCACCCCAAGTTATGTCTACCTTTGCATGGGATACTGGGAGTAGATTTACATCGAGGACAATAACTCATATGGGGCAACTTGGTTCATGAATGATATCCTTATCATCTGGGGTGGTTCTGATTCAGCTTTTGATGGTTTCATCGCACTGTCAAAATACTGCAATGGGATCCAGGTTCACCCCAAGTTATGCCTACCTTTTCATGGGATACTGGGAGGAGATTTACATCGGGGACAATAACTCACATGGGGCAACCTGGTTCATGAATGATATCCTTTTCATCTGGGGTGGTTCTTGGGGTGGCTTTTGATGGTTTCATCGTACACTGTCAAAATAGCCCATTCGGCATGGAATTTACTTATGTGGTAGATACTACTGTTTCTTGATTTCAAGCTGAGTTTAAACATGGATAGGAACATCATGTTGAGGACTCATTTTAACCTGGCAGCAGGCAATTTTTATCTGCATGCACAAAGTGGCCACTATCCTAGATAGATTTGTAATGTCCCATTTGAGCAATTCTGCTGACTCAGACGAACATGTACCAAACTAGCAGACTATGAAGGACAGAGCCAGGTACTAAGGAAGACATTTTTGGAGAAAGGCTATCAAGAATATTTCATAGAGAAGGCATTTCTCAAATATAAAGCCCAGTATGAGTCTCATATACCTGGGTGTCCAGTTTAACTAAAAAAGTACATCTTAGACAGATAGGAACCAAATACGCTTTTGTACCAGGCATAATAGCAGGGCCTTTGGCATTCAAATAGTATTATCTTTTAAGTATTTGTCTGCAATTCATTTTCATTTCAAGTAATGGATTTTTTATGCATATAGTATATGAGAAACTCTCTGGCTAACTGTGTTTAGCTGAGGGATGCTTCTTGTTCATGGAATCGATCTGACATTTGTTTTTATTTTAAGCATGGTCTGACGTGACCACACTTAAACCCTGAGTGGTCCTTATCATGCTTCTCAGAAAAACGTGACGTGCCAATATTCTGTGGGAGCAGATGGAGTCTCAGCAGTATGTAGGCGATGTGACAGGTTGCCCCGCCCTCGTATCACAGGGCAGTGCAGTACTTGAGTCCTTTCCTTTCTATCCAGAGATTGTGCTGCCACCTTTGAAGGCGGGGCTTAGTTCTGGCATATCCAGTGTGAGGGCTCTGTTGACATGCTTATGTCCCTAGTATCTGGTGTGTGTTCCATGGGCACTGGTGGACATCTTTGGATATCTACACTGATTTTGGGGGACATCAATTATTAAAGGTACACTGCCTCTCTCCCATCCCTGCTGCCAGTGGTTAGTAATGCCACTCTCTATATCCCCATTAATATTACGATTCTCATTTTTATTTGTATCCTCATTCTATCTGCGGGTAGAAAGGACTACCATATATATTATATTTTCCACTTTAAGTTGTACACAGTAATGCCCCGTACACACGGTCGGATTTTCCGCCGGAAAATGTTCAATGGGAGCTTGTTGTCGGAAATTCTGACCGTGTGTAGGCTCCATCGGACATTTTCCATCGGAATTTCCGACACACAAAATTTGAGATCTGGATCTCAAATTTTCCGACAGCAAAAATCCGATCGTGTGTACACAATTCCGACGCACAAAGTTCCACGCATACTCGAAATCAAGCAGAAGAGCCGCACTGGCTATTGAACTTCAATTTTTCTCGGCTCGACGTACGCGTTGACGTACACAGAATTTCCGACAAGATTTGTGTGACCATGTGTATGCAAGACAAGTTTGAGCCAACATCCGTCAGAAAAAATCCATGGATTTTGTTGTCGGAATGTCCGATCGTGTGTACAGGGCATTACTCTTTTCACATAGTGTCTGTATTTCGTCTGTAAGATTTTGCTTGGTGATATGGCCTACCACTGAATTCAATCAGCACACTTACTGCTCACAGTTTTTTGCATGTCTGCATTCTTACACATATAAAATATATTTTATTGTCTGTTTTTGATTTTTTTCTGATGGTGTTTTTTCATGTTTGAATTACCTTTACTGTAATTTACTCTGTATCTTTTCTTTTTTTTTTCCACAAATAGTTTATTAGAATCAATAAAAGTGGTACAAGCAATACAGAGTTCACATTTGGTCTGCACAAAACAAAACCATGCCCTTCATGAACATTATATAGGACAGGTTGCTATCGAGTCATGTAATTTATTAACCAAAAACACTGAAATGTACTGAAATGAGGCCAAAACAACTGGGGCACACCGGAACGAATCGGTGCATCACGGATGCAGCTGGATTTGGATCGGAGCAAGGTATGTGACAGAGAAATGGTTTTGATTGCCATAACAGAGGCACGAATCGATCATGCCGCTGTTGCGACTGACCTCTGTTCTGCCTCAAGTTCCCTGTCCATTATTCCATGCAGCGTGTGCTCCAACAGGTGGACAAGGGGGACAGTGTCACTGATGCATGCACTGTCACTGCTCACCATCCTCGTGGCCTCCTCAAATGGTGACAGGACAGTGCATGCATCCCTGATCATGGCCCACTGGCCTGGGAAAAAAAAAACAAGCTCCCCTGACCCTGTCCTGGTGCCATAGTCACACAGGTACTCATTGATGGCCCTCTGCTGCGTGTGCAGCTGCTGCAGCATGGCCAACGTTGAGTTACACCTGGTGGGCATGTCACAGATTAGGCGGTTCTTGGGCAGGTTAAATTCCTTTTGGAGGTCTGCCAGCCGAGCACTGGCATTATATGACCGGCAGAAATGCACACAGACTTTCCTGGCCCGCCTCAGGACATCCTGTAAGCCCGGATACATGCCCAAGAACCGCTGCACCACCAAGTTAAGGACGTGAGCCAAACAGGGCACATGGGTCAGTTGTCCCTGTCGGAGGGCGGAGAGGAGGTTGGTGCCATTGTCGCAAACCACCATTCCTGCCTTAAGTTGGCGTGGCGTCAACCACCTCTGAACCTGCCCCTGCAGAGCTGACAGAACCCCCAGTGTGGCTCCTGTCCCCCAAGCACACCAGCTCAAGCACCACATGGCATCTTTTGGCCTGCGTACTTGTGTAGCCCCTTGAACGGCTACGGAGCACCGCTGGTTCCAAGGACAAAGCACAGGAAAAGGCCATGGAGGAAGAAGAAGAGGAGGGGGTGGAGGAGAGAGGTGTGTCACAATCATTAGTAGTGGCATTTTGGAGGCGTGGTGGCGGAACAACCTCCAACACTACTGCACCTTTGCATCTTTCCCAGCTGAAGGCAGAGTGACCCAATGCACCGTGAAACTTAGGTAACATCCCTGTCCATGCCTGCTGGACCATGAGTCAGCGGTAATATGCACCTTACCGCTGACCGCCCTGTCCAGCGAGGCCAAGACATTGCCTTCCAAATGCCGGTAGAGAGCCGGAATCGCCTTCCGAGAGAAAAAGTGGTGTTTGGGTACCTGCCACTGAGGAACGGCACATTCCACAAACTCACGGAAGGGGGCAGAGTCTACCAACTGAAAAGGTAGCAGTTGAAATGCTAGCAATTTTGCCAAGCTAGCATTCAACCGCTGGGCATGTGGATGGCTGGGAGCGAACTTCTTTCAGGCGGTGCAGCAGCTGGGGCAGGGAAATTTGCCTGGTACAACCTGACGTCAGTGTACCGAAAGCAGATTGCCCACAAGTACTTGGCTGTGACACACCTAATTCTACACCTTCACTCCTCTCAGTGCAGGTCTCAGAGAAGACTGAAGGTATAGTGGGGTTGGAGATCTCAGCTGAGGAGGAGCAAGGAGAGGTCCTCTTTGTTCTTTGGTGTGGGTCTTTTAGATACGCTTGCCAACGAACTGCATGGCAGGTCAACATATGTCTGGTCAAGCATGTGGTGCCCAAGCGGGAGATGTTTTGGCCACGCGAGATACGCTTGAGACATATGTTGCAAATAGCAGCGGTGCGATCTGATGCACTCGTCTCAAAAAAGGCCCACACCAAAGAACTTTTGGAATAATGCGCAGAGACTGCAGCGCCCTGCACATGCAGAGCTTTGTGGTGTAATGCAGTCAGTGTGCTGCCCTTAGGCTGGCCCCTGGAGGGCATCCTGCCTCGTTGGTGATGTGCCTCCTTCTCCTCCTCTCTCCTATCAGGCACTCACATTGAGTCAGTGACCTCATCATCCCCTCCCTCCTCATCACTGGAGCAAACCTGGCAGTATGCTGCAGCAGGGGGAGCATGACTGCCAGATTGCTGTCCTTCTTGGACACCCCCTCTGTATAAGTATATACAGAGTATATAGAGGAGTATATATATACGGAGTATAAAGAGGATCTGTCTGCTCACGTTACTGCCTTCATCTAGCTCAGTATCATCATCAGAGCCTTCTAAACGCTGGGCATCCTCCTGGAGCATGTACCCAACACTGTGGTCAAACAGTTCGAGGGACTCCTCAGGAGGACATGGTGGGGTTAGGGAAGGAGTCACTGATGCCATTGAGCTGAGGGAAGAGGCCACGTTGGCAGCTGCTTTGCCAGACAAAGTACCCTGAGCATGGGTGAGGGAAGATGAGGAGGATGAGGATGGCTTGGTCGTCCACTTGACCAAGTCTTCCGCATGTTCAACACGGCCAGCTGCCGAAAAAAAGGCCAAGCGTGTCCCACGGCCACGTGCTGATGAGGATGCACAGTCTCCACAACCAGCACCGTTGCCTCTAGACACAGAGCCTGCTTGCCCTCTTTTATTGGCTGGTGACTGTTTGCCTCTCCTTGTTGGCCTTCCAGACATACTAATGGCCTGTAGCTGCACTAAGCTGGGATATATATAAATATATATACTGATACTGCAGCTAGCAAAATCAACTGCCTGCCTACAGTATGAGAACACCACCAACCTTCTACAGGTAGCTTTAGCTGAACACTGTGCAGAGGTCGCACTACACTAACGTGTAAATACTTTAGCTGGCTGCGGTAGTGATAGGATCAGGAAAACACCACCAACCTTCTACAGGTAGCTTTAGCTGAACACTGTGCAGAGGTCGCACTACACTAACTTGTAGCTTTAGGTGAACACTGTTCAGAGGACGCACTGCACTAACTTGTAGCTTTAGCTGAACATTATGCAGAGGTCGCACTACACTAACTTGTAGCTTTAGCTGAACACTGTGAGGAGGACGCACTACACTGACTTGTAGCTTTAGGTGAACACTGTTCAGAGGACGCACTGCACTAACTTGTAGCTTTAGCTGAACATTATGCAGAGGTCGCACTACACTAACTTGTAGCTTTAGCTGAACACTGTGAGGAGGACGCACTACACTGACTTGTAGCTTTAGATGAACACGGTTCAGAGGACGCACTAAACTAACTTGTAGCTTTAGCTGAACACTGTGAGGAGGATGCACTACACTAACTGTAAATAGTCTAGCTGCCTGACTGTGGTACTAATAGGATCAAAAGAACAACAGCAATTTTCTTCAGGTAGCTGTAAATACTGTAACAAGACAAGCCTGCCTGTCAGTAGGAAGATAACAGGAGCAGATCTAGCTAAACTGAATACAGTGTATATATATATATATATATATATATATATATATACCGTATTTATCGGTGTATAACACGCACAGGCGTATAACACGCACATTCATTTTAAGAGGGAAGTTTCAGGAAAAAAACTTAAATTTTAAATAAGGAACTTTGAAGCAAAATAAGGGTCAGTGCCCATCTGCAGCCTCACCATTGCCATCAATGCAGCCTGATCAATGCCCATCTGCAGCCTCACAAGTGCCATCAATGCAGTCTCATTAGTCCACATCAATGCAGCCTCGCCATTGCCATCAATGCAGCAGCTTCCTCATTGCCATCAATGCAGCAGCCTCGCCATTGCCATCAGTGCAGCCTGATCGATGCCCATCTGCAGCCTAGAGGGGACAGGGAGGGGGGCGGGACGAACGCTGACAGATTATATACAGATACAGTGAGAATCTCCTATGATAGACAGAACAGTGGTCCAATGGTGGCCCAGGAGATGGGACTTCCTATTACAGAGGCCGCCAAGTAAACAGGAGATTCAAACTGTATGTATTCTGACAGCTCTCGTCATGCCTCCCTCCCTGTCCCCTCCGAGGCAGCTAAAATTGAAGTATTGGCGTATAACACGCACACGCTATTTGCACCCGATTTTCATGGTGAAAAAGTGAGTGTTATACGCCAATAAATACAGTATATATATATATACACACAACACCTGGAATGCATATATATACACAATACACTGTAAGTGCAGCTAACTCACTGACTGTCCTGCCTAATCTAGCTAACTCAAATGAAATGACACTGTCTGTCTCTGTCTCTCGCTCTCTCTCTCAGCACGCCGAAACATACTACACATGCGGCCTTATATAGTGTGGGGTGTGTACTAAATCCCTTGAGCCATAATTGGCCAAAGCCACCCTGGCTTTGGCCAATTACAGCTCTCTCTACCGATGGCGCTGTGATTGGCCAAGCATGCAGGTCATAGTGCATGCTTGGCCAATCATCAGCCAGCAATGCACTGCGATGCCGCAGTGAATTATGGGCCGTGATGTGCCACACGAATTTGGCGCGAACGGCCCATATCATTCGCAATTCGACGAACAGACGATGTTCGAGTCAAACATGGGTTCGACTCGAACACGAAGCTCATCCCTAGAAGAGGATATAACTACTGGTAAAGGAACCAATGATTAGGAGGCAGCTCATACTTCCTGGAGTCCTAGACTGTAAATATTGCAAGTTCTTTTCTAACATGCTGCAAGGAGAAGAATAAAGTTTACGATCAAATGTTACTGGACCGTCTGCTGATGTTATTCATGCAGAGGAGGAAGAATGGAGAGCCACTGACAGAAAGGGATGAACTAACAGCAGCTCCCAAGGGAGTAGTGCGCTACATGTATAGCAATGTATCTGTTGTATAATGTATTGTATATTGTTGTATCTGTTGTGTAATGTATTGTATATTGTTGTATCTGTTGTATAATGTATTGTATATTGTTGTATCTGTTGTGTAGTTGTATCTTATGCATAACAATGTATCTGTTGCATACTGTTGTATCTGTTGTATAATGTATTGTATATGTTGTATTTGTTGCATACTGTTGTATCTGTTGTATAATGTATTGTATATTGTTGTATCTCTTGTATAATGTATTGTATACTGTTGTATCTGTTGTGTAATGTATTGTATATTGTTGTATCTCTTGTATAATGTATTGTATACTGTTGTATCTGTTGTATAATGTATTGTATACTGTTGTATCTGTTGTATAATGTATTGTATACTGTTGTATTTGTTGTATAATGTATTGTATACTGTTGTATCTGTTGTATAATGTATTATATACTGTTGTATCTGTTGTGTAATGTATTGTATACTGTTGTATCTGTTGTGTAGTTGTATCTTATGTATAACAATGTATCTGTTGCATACTGTTGTATTTGTTGTATAATGTATTGTATATTGTTGTATTTGTTTTATAATGTATTGTATATTGTTGTATTTGTTGTATAATGTATTGTATACTGTTGTATCTGTTGTATAATGTATTGTATATTGTTGTATCTGTTGTGTAATGTATTGTATACTGTTGTATCTGTTGTGTCGTTGTATCTTATGTAAAACAATGTATCTGTTGTATAATGTATTGTATACTGTTGTATCTGTTGTGTAATGTATACTGTTGTATCTGTTGTGTAGTTGTATCTTATGTATAATAATGTATCTGTTGCATACTGTTGTATTTGTTGTATAATGTATTGTATATTGTTGTATCTGTTGTATAATGTATTATATACTGTTGTATCTGTTGTGTAGTTGTATTTTATGTATAACAATGTATCTGTAGTTTTCTCCCAGACTCCCCCCGTCTGTTTCTCTTCTCTCTCTTGTCAGTTCTCATATCTAACCCCCTCCCCTCCCCCCTCTTTTACCCCATTGCAGGATCTCTGCTCTTACTGTATGTTGGGGTCCCGTCTAATCCTGATATAGAAAGGACAAAGTTCAAGCGAAAGCGAAACTAAATTCAAGAAGAAGAAGAAGGAGGAGGAGAAGGAGGAGGAGGAGGAGGAGGAGGAGGAGGAGGAGGATGGTTTTATAGAGTCACAATGAGGCGTACACCACAGGAAAGTCTGTGAAATGTTCTATAAACCTTGTTTTTAGTTTTTTATTGCTTATAATATATTATTGTTGACACGGCCGGCCCAAGACATTGTGCTGCCTGGTACCAAGAATGAAATGCTGCCCCCCCCCCCACCAAAGAAATCACTCCCACCAAAAGGGCCCCCACATCCATTATTTTATATCATGATAACTAAAGAGGACCTGTCATGTCTCTATACATGTATATAGGAGTATAAAGAGGACCTGTCATCCTCTATACATGTATATAGGAGTATAAAGAGGACCTGTCATGTCTCTATACATGTATATAGGAGAATAAAGAGGACCTGTCATGGCTCTATACATGTATATAGGAGTATATAGAGGACCTGTCATGGCTCTATACATGTATATAGGACTATAAAGAGGACCTGTCATGTCTCTATACATGTATATAGGACTATAAAGAGGACCTGTCATGTCTCTATACATGTATATAGGACTATAAAGAGGACCTGTCATGCTCTATACATGTATATAGGAGTATAAAGAGGACCTGTCATGTCTCTATACATGTATATAGGAGTATAAAGAGGACCGGTCATGGCTCTATACATGTATATAGGAGTATAAAGAGGACCTGTCATGGCTCTATACATGTATATAGGAGTATAAAGAGGACCTGTCATGGCTCTATACATGTATATAGGAGTATATAGAGGACCTGTCATGGATGGCTCTATACATGTATATAGGACTATAAAGAGGACCTGTCATGCTCTATACATGTATATAGGAGTATAAAGAGGACCTGTCATGTCTCTATACATGTATTTAGGAGTATAAAGAGGACCTGTCATGACTCAATACATGTATATAGGAGTATAAAGAGGACCTGTCATGGCTCTATACATATATATAGGAGTATAAAGAGGACCTGTCATGGCTTTATACATATATATAGGAGTATAAAGAGGACCTGTCATGGCTCTATTCATGTATATAGGAGTATATAGAGGACCTGTCATGGCTCTATACATGTATTTAGGAGTATAAAGAGGACCTGTCATGCTCTATACATGTATATAGGAGTATAAAGAGGACCTGTCATGACTCAATACATGTATATAGGAGTATAAAGAGGACCTGTCATGGCTCTATACATATATATAGGAGTATAAAGAGGACCTGTCATGGCTTTATACATATATATAGGAGTATAAAGAGGACCTGTCATGACTCTATACATGTATATAGGAGTATATAGAGGACCTGGCATGGCTCTATACATGTATATAGGAGTATAAAGAGGACCTGTCATGGCTCTATACATGTGTATATGAGTATATAGAAGACATGTCATGGCTCTATACATGTATATAGGAGTATAAAGAGGACCTGTCATGCTCTATACATGTATATAGGAGTATAAAGAGGACCTGTCATGACTCTATACATGTATATAGGAGTATAAAGAGGACCTGTCATGGCTCTATACATGTATGTAGGAATATATAGAGGACCTGTCATGGCTCTATACATGTATATAGGAGTATATAGAGGACCTGTCATGGCTCTATACATGTATATAGGAGTATAAAGAGGACCTGTCATGACTCTATACATGTATATAGGAGTATAAAGAGGACCTGTCATGGCTCTATACATGTATGTAGGAATATATAGAGGACCTGTCATGGCTCTATACATTTATATAGGAGTATATAGAGGACCTGTCATGGCTCTATACATGTATATAGGAGTATAAAAGGACTTGTGCATGGCCGGCGGCTGTGATGTCAGCCGGACACCTGCGATTGCTCCACAGAGAGCCAGAAAGGGGACTTGTCAAAGTAAACAGACAGATCCCCTTTCTGACAGGACAAGAGAGACAGATCTGCTGTTCCTAGTGATTAGTCCCACCCCCCCTCAATTAGAAACACCTCCCAGGGAACACATTTAACGTCACCTGTCACACATTGCAGATTGTCACTTGCCACAACGTCACCTGTCACACATTGCAGATTGTCACCTGCCACACATTGCGAATTGTCACTGCCACCACTTAGCATGGCGTAAGTCGTCATTTACACTTGAGCTCAGTGTCCTTTTTTATTTATTTTTTTTTAGGAATTTTACTGCCGTTTTTGTACATTTTTGCATGTTTTAGGCTTAAGTGGAAAACTAGTTACTAGATAAGGAAATAAACAAAAATTATATTACGCTACTTTTCAGGAGGTCACTTTGAAATCTATTAAAGAAACAGTTCACTTTTTACAAATAAATAAATAAATAAATAAGTAAATTGCAGGTAAAAAAAATGTGCATTTAAAGCATTGCACCAGCGATCAGCCGATTATGGGTGTAATGCCGCGCTCCTGCAGTCTGTATCTCTCAGCCTGTACCTCCAATACCGGCAGGCAGTTACACTCTGACAGGAAGCATCAATGAAACAGCACTCAGGTAGTACATTGGGTAATACAGTACAAGCCGACAGCCACAAAGGCTATGGGGACTTGTAGTTTTCCCATTCACAGATGCTGTAAATGAATGACACGACCTAACATTTGGGCCCCACAGAGGCTCTTTAGATTGTGACAGCAAGCAGGGGGAGAAGATCCCCCCCCCTCGCTAGCTGTCAAAACAAGGACTCGGCAACATGAACCGGTGCATTTGAGTCTAAAAAGCATAACTCTGCCCTGAAAGAAGTGACATGACACTCGCGGGTGAAGGGCACCATTGGGGAAGGGCACCATTGGGTGAAGGGCACCATTGGGTGAAGGGCACTATTGGGTGAAGGGCACCATTGGGTGAAGGGCACTATTGGGTGAAGGGCACCATTGGGTGAAGGGCACCATTGAGTGTAATGAAAATCCAGACATTGAACATTAAAGTGCTTCTGGTAAAGCCTGAAATCTCACTTCAAAATACTCAGATGGGAATGTTACTTTAATGAACATCGCAAAGTGAATGTTAGCAAATAAGATGAAGCGGTGATCACTTCGATCGCCCAATCATGAGCAAGAAAGTTTTAAATAATAGAGGATTTTTGCTGGGACATGACTGGTTGAGCGACCTCAGCTTTACCTTAAAGTGTTTGTTACCCCAACACTTCCTATTCCTGATATTTGGCTGCTGTACAATCTACTTGTATGAGAACATCTCCTGTTTTCTTCGTATCGCTTCCTTTGTGTAAAATTCCTGGAGTTCCTGCCAATCCCTCTGCTTTCCTGTTAACTACTTGCTGTCCGCCCCATAGCAGTTTTACTGTCCCAGGGCAGCAGCTGTGCACCGGATCATATATATATATATATATATATATATATATATATATATATATATATATATATATATATATATATATATATATGATACCATAAGTATTGGGACGCATGATGGCATCCCAGTCTTAGTCCGTAGGGTTCAATATTGAGTTGGCCCGCCCTTTGCAGCTATAACAGCTTCAACTCTTCTGGGAAGGCCGTCCACAATGTTTAGGAGTGTGTCTATGGGAATGGTTGACCATTCTTCCAGAAGCGCATTTGTGAGGTCAGGCACTGATGATGTTGGGCGGGAAGGCCTGGCTCGCAGTCTCCGCTCTAATTCATCCCAAAGGTGTTCTATCGGGTTGAGGTCAGGACTCTGTGCAGGCCAGTCGAGTTCCTCCACCCCCAAGCTTGCTCATCCATGTCTTTATGGACCTTGCTTTGTGCACTGGTGCGCAGTCATGTTGGAATTGGAAGGGGCCTTCTCCAACCCCTGAAAAACAACCCTACACCATAATCCCCCCTCCATCAAATGATTTGGACCAGTGCACAAAGCAAGGTCCATAAAGACATGGATGAGTGAGTTTTGGGGTGGCGGATTTTGACTGGCCCCTTAGTTCCAATGAAGGGAACTCTTAAGTTACATAGTTACATAGTTACATAGTTAGTCAGGTTGAAAAAAGACACAAGTCCATACAGTTCAACCTTAAAAACAATAAATAATAAAATAAAAATTATCGTACAATCCAATATACCCAATTTTATACCCTCAGTTTATACCCGCAGAGGAAGGCAAAAAACCCCAGCAGAGCATGTTCCAATTTTCTACAGCAGGGGAAAAAATTTCTTCCTGATCCCCCTGAGAGGCAATCGGATTTTCCCTGAATCAACTTTACCTATAAATGTCAGTACCCAGTTATATTATGTACATTTAGGAAAGTATCCAGATCTTTCTTAAAGCAATCTACTGAGCTGGCCAGAACCACCTCTGGAGGGAGTCTATTCCACATTTTCACAGCTCTTACTGTGAAGAAACCTTAAGGCGTCAGCGTACCAAGACATTTTGGACAATTTCATGCTCCCAACTTTGTGGGAACAGTTTTGGGGATGGTCCCTTCCTGTTCCAACATGACTGCCCACCAGTGCACAAAGCAAGGTCCATAAAGACATGGATGAGTGAGTTTGGGGTGGAGAAACTTTACTGGCTTGCACAGAGTCCTGACCTCAAACCAATAGAACACCTTTGGGATGAGTTAGAGCAGAGACTGAGAGCCATTTTTATCTTTCCTATTTTTTATCCCCAGATAGGTGATGTGATTTTTGGCAATTGGGAAGACCGAGTTAGCAGCTCGGGGGGGATCGCGTTTGGAAAAGGGGTAGGATCTCACTTTTAGAGAAATTGATTCTCAGACCTGAACAGTCCCTGAATGTTGTAAATATCTCTTGAATGTGTGTCATGTCTGCCTCTGAAGTTGATGTGAAAATTAGATTATCATCTGCAAATAGTGCGGTTCGTAGCTCCCGAGAGTCGATTTTAACTCCATGGAGGTTTGAGTGAAAGAGTAAGAAATGGGAGAGGGGTTCTAGTGCTAAATTAAAGAGGGGATAGGGGGCACCCTTGCCCAGAGGCAGCTCTAGGCTTTGTGAGGCCTTAGGCAAAACTTACACATGAGGCCCCACAGACTGGGATGCTCCGTGATGAGGCCACTATTCCTCAGGCTGCGGGCAGTATCTGATTTGTCCATCAGCTCCTAAGCCACAGAGTCCCAGTGGGGGTAGGCGGAGCCACCGGCGTCAACTTCAGTGATTGAGAACAGGCAAATTAGGAGGCAGCGAGGCCCCTGTGAGTGCGAGGCCTTAGGCGACCGCCTAATTTGCCTAATTAGAGAGCCGCCTCTGCCGTTGCCTAGTACCTTTGTGCAGGCGTGTACTGTTGGAGATGTGACCTGCAGCAATCACATTGGCAGCTGGGGCAGAGTACATAGCATGTATGAGATGGAGGAATGGGCCCGTGAAGCTAATCTTTGACAGGACCTTTGCTTTGATATGCATTTTTACGTTGGGAGTTAAGCCACCCAGGACTTTTATTTGCTTTTAAATTTTTTTCCCATTGGGATGCACTGGCTAATGCCCTTATTTAATAAGCTCTTACAGCATACCCATCTCTCCTGTTCTTTGTTCCTAAGATTTTATCCAAATTAGTATCTTCTAGTAAGGTTCGTAGTTTAGGGAAGTTGGCTCTTTTGAAATTCAGTGTATTCCCCTTATGTTTCCTATTTGTGTAATTTATACTGAAACAAATTGACCTGTAAGCGCTGTTTCCTAAAATTCCAAATCCGTGATCAGGTCTGTATTGTTGGTAATCAGTAGGTCTAGTAACGCTTTGTTTCTAGTTGGTGCATTTACCATCTAACCCATGAAATTGTCCTGCAAGATATTTAGGATCTGGCGTGCCTTAGATGAATGCATGGTTCCTTCCGCCCAGTCTATGTCTGGATAATTAAAATCCCCCATTATGATGACACTTTCCATCCTTGTCGCTAATCCAAATTGTGATAGGAGGACCGCTTCCTCCCTCAGGTTAGGGGGCCTATAGCATAATCCCAGTATTACTTTCCCCTTAGTTTCCTCCCTTTGTAGCTCTACCCAGAAGGATTCCACCTCCTCCCTAGCTCCCTTAGTGATGACATCTCTCACATTCACTTGTACATCATATTTGATATATAGGCATACTAAGTGGTGTCGTTAGGGGGTGGCTATTGGGGCTATAGCCCCAAATCTGGGGCCCATAACCCCAAGTTTCTTGCTGCAGGATCCCTGCCTAACCAGCAGGCTGCGGCGGGCGAGCAGGCCGCATGAAAGAAGCGGACGAGAGGAGAGAAGTGAGATCTCTCTGCCCGCTCCACATCACCGCTCTTCCGCCCTCACAGCCGGGCCTCTTTAATGTGGGAGCAAGGTTCGGCGGGGAGCAGAGAGATGACATAATTTCTCACTGCCCACCACACATCAGCGCTCTTCTGTCCTCACAGCGTGGGCCTCTTCAATGTCTGCGGTGCGGCGGGGAGCAGCAAGATGACATCATCTCTCACTGCCCGCCCCGCATCACCGCTCCCCTGCCCTCACTAAATGGGCCAGTGCTGCCAGCCTGCCACCAATGCAGCGACAATACACATTTGGTGGCACTGGTTGGCATGGCAAGTGATAATCCACATGGGTTGGCAAGTGACAACCCACATCAGATGGCAGGTGACGTGGCAAGTGACAATCTGCAAATGGTGGAAGGTGACGTGGAAATCTGCAAATGGTGGCAGGTGACGTGGCAAGTGACAATCCACATCTGGTGGCAAGAGATGTGGCAAGTGACATGCTCAGGGCTCCCACTGATTCTGCATTATGGTGAATTAAACCACTTCATTATAAATTAGAATGCAACAATAGAAACAATGCGCTTCAATCACCCTGACACCATATTTGAGCGCCAACACCAGCCATTGCCCGCGAACAATTGCTTACCACCGGTGAGCCCCCCCCCCCCCCGGGCCTGCAAAAAAGGTTGGTGACCGCTGCTATGGGCTCTAACCTCAGATCTTTTGCAGACCTAGCAACGCCCCTGGGCATACCCCTCCCCCGTTTTTACCCTTTCTATCCCTGCGATAAAGGGTATACCCTTGAATGGTTGCCAGCCAATAATGAGAGCTGTCGTTCCTTTCCCTTGGGCTTACTCCCACCCTCACTGGAGGAGTTATTTCCCTGGCAGCTAGGGGAGTCACTCAGCTCCAGCAGTGCTGGTGCCTGACTGGTTTCACCAGTGTCACTTAACGGGGCATATTTATTGGGATGTTTCAGCCCAGGACTGGCCTCCCTGGCAGTGCTATGTGTTGGCCTAGGCCAACAAGGCCCAGGCCTACCGCATGAAAAAGCCCCCCCCCAACCCATCCTCCCGCGTCTCGGCTCCTGCGGCCACCTTCCGCACAAAATATACAGTCCCCAGCTGCTGTGTTCACCGTTCGTCACTTATTATTATGAGCAGTATGGGGCAGTGCAGGCCGAGGGGAAGGAGAGCGACTGGCATCTCCATAAAGTGGCCGGTGACTGGCCAGACCTGCTGTACGTATTTCAGTTGGCGGAGGAGGAGCCTAATGCTCCGCCCACCCTCCATGTAGCATCCTTACACTGTATCTTCTCCCAGCCTGGGGTGGGGTCTGTCTGTGACGGTAGGAGGGAGAGAGAGGAGGATGAGGGGAACCCCCAGGTGGTGAGAGCAGCACTCCTGAAGGTACAATTAATCAGTTACTATTATTTTTGTAAGTCCTTTGCCAAGCAGCCAATATAAAGTGCTCAATATGGATTGAATTAATATACAGATCATATTGTGAGTAAGTGATCTGTGCTGCAAACATTGCAGTACATGAACCTTCACTGAATGTGGACGGTTTAATGAGTTTGTATTGATTTCAGCATGCATGGAGCACTTTGCAGTACATGAACTTTCACTGAATCAGGGGCGGATCCAGAGTCTAGTAACGGGAGGGGCACTGCCAGAAAATACTTTTTTTGGGGGGCAATTTATCGAGGAAATGGCTGGTGTTGGCACTTCAATCATCACGGCACCATGGTTGATATGGTCTCAGGATGATTAAAGCTCATTATTTCTATTATAACATTGTTATATAAAATGAAATAGTTCAGCTCATCATAATGCAGAATCAGTGGAAGTCCTGAGTGTGTCACTTGCCACCGTTGCCTGCCACCAGATGCGGATTGTCACTTGCCACGTCGTCTGTCACCAGATGCGGATTGTCACTTGCCGTGTCGCCTGTCACCAGATGCAGATTGTCACTTGCCACGTCGCCTGTCACCAGATGCGGATTGTCACTTGCCATGTCACCTGCCACCAGATGCGGATTGTCACTTGCCATGTCACCTGCCACATGTTGCAGATTGTCACTTGCCACGTCACCTGCCACACGTTACAGATTGTCACTTGCCACAACGCCTGCCACACGTTGCGGATTGTCTCTTGCTGTGTCATTTTCCTGCTAAGGTGGTCTCTTGCTGCGTCCCAGAGTCAGGTAGCAGAGAGATGATGTCATCTCTCTGCTTCCCTCGGCTGCCTGCACAATGAGGGTGAAACTGCACTGCAGGGATGCAGGGCGGGCACCGGGCGGTGAGAGATGACGCCATCTCTCTGCTCCCCCGCCCGCCAGCTCCCTGATTGGCCAGCTGTCCGCTCACCCACCGAGCCGCCCAGCTGCTCGCCCGCAATCTCACCCACCCGCCGAGCCTCCTGCCTGCTCATCAACCAAGTCGGCCAACAGCCCGGCCCGCCCACGGAGCTGCCCGCTCTCTCACCCGCAGAGCCGCCCACTCTCTCACCCACGGAGCAGCCCCCCGCCCACTTACTCACTCATCTGAATTCTCGGGGGGGGGGGCAATTGCCCTGTTGCCCCCCGCCCCTGCCCCTGCACTGAATGTAGATTGTTTGCATTGATTTCATTATATGCTAATTGCTCCATGCATGCTGAAATGAAAGTTCATTACTTCAAAGTGCTCCATGCCTGCTGAAATCAATGCAAACTCCTTAAACAGTCCACATTCAGTGAAAATGGATGTACTGCAAAGTGCTCCGTGCTATAATTCATACATTATTCATATACACCAATAAGCTGTGATATTTTGAAACTGATGAGGCTACACTGATTGCCACTGATGAGGTGGCACTCTTAAGCTGCACTCATAAAGCAGCACTGATGGGCACTGATAGGCTGCACTGGTGGCCCCTGATGAGGCTGTGCTGATGTGTACTGATAAACTGCACTGATGGGCACTAATAAGGCAGCACTGATGGGCCGGCACTGGTGGCCCTTGATAAGCTGCACTGAGGTGAACTGATGAGGCTGCACTGATTGCCACTGATGAGGCGGAACTCTTAAGCTCCACTGATAAAGCAGCACTGATGGGCACTGCTGGCCCCTGATGAGGCTGTACTGATGGGCACTGATAAGGCAGCCCTGATGGGCTGCACTAATAGGCCACTTTGGTGGCCCCTTATGAGGCCACACTGATGGGCACTGATAGACTGCACTGGTGGCCCCTGATGAGGCTGCACTAATGGGCACTGATAAGCTGCACTGATGGGCACTAATAAGGCAGCACTGATGGGGCTGCACTGGTGACCCCTGATAAGCTGACAAGGCTGCACTTTTCATTATTTTATTTGATGCTGACTATCTCGTAATATAATAGATACAACATTTGAAATGGTATACAAAACAACAAAATATACAAATAGGCATTTGGTATCCACTTTTAATGTATAGAGAGGAAGCGGTGGAGCTCTAAGAGGAAAAGGTGGAGCCTAAAGAGGAAGGGGTGTGGTTTACAGATGACAGGGCAGGTTTTAAACAGGAAGGGGTGTGGCCTTGGCAGAAAGGCGCTGGTCATATTTAAATTCGAGGGTGTACGAGTTTCGTCAGGCCTAGGGCAGCACAAAACCTAAATACACCATTGCTACCTGGCACTTTCCCCTCTACCCTTCTTGACTGTCACCCATCTACTCTGCTTTGGTGCCCGCCTCTCGTCTCCACCCGCCTCTGTGCTTGCCCCTGCCGCCACCTGCCGGGTATGATGCCAACTCTCCTTTGGTAAAAAGAGTCTTCTCAGCGATGACAGTTGCTTCCCTAAATTCAGAGCTTCCGGGGAAACAATGTGCTTACATTTTGCACAGCAGAATTCGCCCTCCATCAGATGATCAAGAAATGCATACATGCTGCAAGATGTACACCGAGTCGCATCTCTACACCCACCGGGCATCGTACCTACTAATTTGATGGGGATTGGGGGTTATACCCTGTCCAAATTAACTAACAACTAGCTTCCTGACACTAATGCCGCGTACACACGAGTGGACTTTACGGCAGACTTTGCCCAGCGGACGGGATTTCGTCGGACAATTTGATCGTTTGTGGGCTCCAGCCGACTTTGTTTTCTCAAAAGTTGGACGGACTTAGATTTGAAACATGTTTTAAATCTATCCGTCGAACTTGAGTCCGGTCGAAAAGTCCGCTCGTCTGTATGCTAGTTTGACGGACAAAAAGCCACGCTACGGCAACTATTGGCTACTGGCTATGAACTTCCTTGTTTTAGTCCGGTCGTACGTCATCACGTACAAATTTGACGGACTTTGGTGGATTGTGTGTAGGCAAGTCCGTTCATTCGGAAAGTCCGTCATAAAGTCTGTCGAAAAGTCCGCCGGGCAAAGTCTGCCGTAAAGTCTGCTCGTGTGTACGCAGCATTATACTCAACAATACACCAGTTCTCAACAAGGCAATACACAGGTACTCGCAGTCCACGTGCACTCACAGCACTAGTGTAAGCACAGTCCACATGCACTCACAGCACTCGTGTACTCACAGCCCATGTGCACTCATAGTCCGCATGCATTCACAGCACTCATGTACTCACAGCCCACGTGCAGTCACAGCACTCGTGCACTCACAGTCCACATGCACTCACTGCACTCATGTACTTACAGCCCATGTGCACTCACAGCCCACGTGCACTCACAGCACTCATGCACTCACAGCACTCATGCACTCACAGCACTCATGTACTCACAGCCCATGTGCACTCACAGTCCACATGCACTCACAGCACTCGTGCACTCATAGTCCACGTGCACTCACAGCACTCGTGTACGGACAATCCACGTGCACTCACAGCACTCGTTTACGCACAGTCCACATGCACTCATAGTCCACATGCACTCACAGCACTCATGTACTCACAGCCCACGTGCACTCACAGTCCACGTGCACTCACAGCACTCGTGCACTCACAGTCCACATGCACTCACAGCACTCGTGCACTCACAGCCCATGTGCACTCACAGTCCACGTGCAGTCACAGCACTCGTGCACTCACAGCAGTCGTGCACTCACAGTCCACATGCACTCACTGCACTCATGTACTCACAGCCCATGTGCACTCACAGCCCACGTGCACTCACAGTCCACATGCACTCACAGCACTCATGCACTCACAGCCCACGTGCACTCACAGTCCACATGCACTCACAGCACTCATGTACTCACAGCCCACGTGCACTCACAGTCCACATGCACTCACAGCACTCGTGCACTCACAGTCCATGTGCACTCACAGCACTCGTGCACTCACAGTCCATGTGCACTCACAGCACTCGTGTACAGACAATCCACGTACACTCACAGCACTCGTTTACGCACAGTCCACATGCACTTATAGTCCACATGCACTCACAGTACTCATGAACTCACATCCCACGTGCACTCACAGTCCACGTGCACTCACAGCACTCGTGCACTCATAGTCCACATGCACTCACAGCACTCGTGTATGCCCAGTCCACGCACACTCACAGTCCACATGCACTCACAGCACTCGTGTTATTGCGTGCTAGGTATGTGGGGAAGCGCCACATACCTTCCCCACATACCTAAAAATGTAATAAATAAAATAAATATATAATAATAAATTAAGTGCAGTTTCCCTTTAACACAGAAGTGCAAAGTGAAACTTTGTGGAAAGGGTAAAACAGAAACTAAGCAGAGATGCTTTTCCTTTGATAGTCAGAAGAAGGGGAGAAACAAGGCAGCACACATTGCTGTGAAGACCCAGAAATGGACCATAAGGAACTGAGAAGGAGGATTAAGGCCTTCAGCCTGGATGATGGAGATCTGGGCAATCAGGGCTATAAGCGGGTCCTCCTACAACTGTTTGGCCTTACTGGCCATGGTAAATCCTCTTTTATTAACTCCTGTAAGTACATCCTGAATGACGGAGAACCATTTGAAGAATATGCTCCGACTGGACAGAGTTCAGATGGAGGCAGCATAACTATGACAAGAAATGCCTATGAGCTCACCCCCAATATCACCATCGTGGACAACAGAGGATGTAATACGATCACTCACTTTGAACGTGCAGAAGTCTATGCCCAGCTCGGTGAGTAAGCGTAATCATGACTATGGTATTAAATATGTCTTGTTACTGTTATGCCAAGAAAACCCCACCTTTTCCCTTAGTGACCACACCACACAAAATTGGAGTTAAATTGGCCATAGCAGCCTTTTTATTAAACAAATATAAATAACCATTAATTAACATTAATAACATAAAAACCAGACCAGACTGTTTAATAAAGAGAAAAGGCTACAAGGTCCTAATAGGCATAAAAACCCAGGACAGTACCTGCTTGTCACTTCACAGGCCTCCAGCCGCAAAAAAAAAACACCAACTCAGAGACAACTAGCAGGTACACATCCACCACCTAGGAGCCGTACCCCAGAAGTGTCCCTACATCATACCTTTGGTGCCCATATGAACCTAAAAAAAGGGCCTTGCACCCCGCCACCAACACATCTGGCTTAGAACGACCCCCTAATTCCCTAACCGGTTCCAAACCACGATATTCAGGGCGGGAGGGTGGGAAGTTGCTCCACTATTTTCTCCGACTGAAGCCCCCCCCCCTTCCTGTCTACTGCTTAATTCCCTTTTCTCCACCCAGCTCAAAACCTGCCCCCTGCAGCCTGCTGACCTATCCAGTAGCCCTAAACTCAGTACCTTAACAAGCCCCTTTAATCCCTGTCATGCTGGCCCTAGGTCTATTGATTTCTTCCTTTTACTCCGGGCCTCTCTTTATATTACATCCATTAATACAAATACTGTATACTGGAATTATCCTGATCAACTACTAGGAGACTAACCACTACTACTAAGAGACTCTATCACAAAACCATTCCTTTCAATAAATATCTTCCCGTATGATTATATATTCATTTACCATATTTTCATTTCCAAAACATTGTATTCAGAAGAGATACAAAAGCACACCTCCCAACTTTTTGAGATGGGAATGAGGGACACCTATCAGCAAAAGTATGCAGACATTGGACACACACCTTCCCACGCCCCCTTAAAGGAGAATTGTACAAAAAAATAAGATTGGTTAAACCCACAAGTGCTTTTTTTATTACTACTGTTCCTTTATATTGGCTTGTGGAATTTACAAATGCAGCAATTTAGAAACCAGATGAAAGATTTAGCGCTGGAAAACACTTTTTGATAGATAAAAAGTGCATTTTATATACATCTATATGGATCAGACCAAAATGAGGGGCAAATGAGGAGGAATGAGGGACAGAGGGACATTGCTCCAAATCAGGGACAGTCCCTCTAAATCAGGGACAGTTGGGAGCTTTGTATATTTAGTGAGGGGGCAATGCAAAGTATACATCCAGCGGAACTATATTAACTGTGCTTGACTCCAACCATGAGCAAGCCTATGTCCATCACATTCATCCCCTAAAGCGGAGCTCCACCCAAAAGGAGAAGTTCCGCTTTAAGGACTCGTTCCCCGCCCCTCTTGAACAATTGGCACTTTTGAGAAGTTGGGGGAGGGGGAGCAGGCATTTTGACAGGTACCCACTTCCCACTTTTGTTCCGAAGTTCTCTTCCCTCCCCCCTTCAATCTTCTGGGACACTGACAGGTCCCAGAAAACTGCATCCATCACTCACGATGCGCAGCGTGATTAGCGCATGTGCAGTGGGCATCCAGCTGTGACAGCTTGCAGCTTCAATGGGGTGCCCATAGTGCAGATGCTGGTGCCGGGGACTGAAGACAGCGGGTGAGACCAACAGGGGTGAGCTCACTGCTGGATCGTGGGACAGGTGAGTGGCTGTTTTTTAAAAGTTGGCAGCTACACTTTTTGTAGCTGCTGACTTTTATTTTTTCCACAGGTGACTGGAACTCCTCCCTTGAGAACCATCTACAAGTCATAGAAGTAAATAAAAAAACAAATAAAGGAACTTAGAGGAGGAAACGGAAAGAAAGAGAGCACCCTATTCGGCTGAGGCAAGAGCCGTGACTGCTGAGGAGCAATGGGTGTAACACAATGGGATCATATTCCCCACCACCCTTGCCCTTTTACCCCATTCAATAAAACACTTACAACTATTAGGTTGGAAAGGGCAAGGCCACAGATTTATTAAATTCCGACACATAACATGTGAACACATTAAACATTGTATTGTGATCACTCAATTCCAAAAGAGGGAAGTAGGGCCTGTCCTTACCATAAGTGCTGGACAGACAGCCTACTTCCATTTTTTTCATCAAGGGCATAGCCCATTACAGCAACATTAAATCCTGGCAAGGTAAAAAAAACGCAGCAAGCTGTGACATACCATAACCGAGGAAAAAAGGGGCGGGAGGGTGGCAGCTCTTTCCTCCAACTCTTCCGAAAGACCCAGAATTCCCTGGGGCACATGTTCCCGGAACTGAGGCCCATCCCATCCCCCATGTTTCCACCAATCATCTCCTTTGTCCAGCACCTGGCCATGCCCCCATCAGTCAAGGCTCTCTTTCCCTAAGGGGGGGGGGGGTCTCAAGAGGCCTTCATCCGATTCATCTCAAGAGGAATCTGAAAGATATTTAATCCAGGGATCCCAGATTTTTCCAAAGAAGGTCAATTTATTTTTTAGGATTAGTGATGGGTGAACGGTTCAGGCCAAGCATCGGCTTGGCCCCGAACAGCGCCTGTTCAGGTGTTTGTGGAACACCAAAATGGATTTTAAGGGGAACCTCAAAATGAACCAAAATGAAAAAAAAACGGTGTGGGGTCCTCCCCAAAATTCATACGAGATCCTTAGATCTCGTATGGATTATGAGGGGAACCCCCACGTCAAAATTTTTAAAAAAATGGCATGGGATCCCCCCAAAATCCATGCCAGACCCTTATCCACCTTATGCAACCTAGCAGCCCAGGAAAGGGGGGGCGAGCGAGTGCCTGAAATGCACCGGACCCCTGCTGTGAGCCGCATGCAAAGATAGTGTGAACCCAGCCCCAAAAGGAATTTTTAATTTTTTTTTGTTTCACTTAAGGCACCATTAAAATCAATGCTCCTTTAAAAATGATCTTTTTAAAAAAACATTTTTGCATTGATACATGTCCCCCAGGGCGGAACCTGGGCCCCCATACACTTTTTTTGTCCAATAACTTGCATATAAGCCTTCAAAATAGGCACTTCTGATTTTCCAAGTGTGGATCACATAGACTTTAATAGGGTTTGCTGTTCGGGACCAAACTTTTTCCATGTTCGGGAGTTCTGGTGCGAACCGAACCTGGGGGGTGTTTGGCTCATCTCTATTTAGGATTGCCAAAAGGCGTTCGTTTATCATTATCTATTATAGCTTGGCCTTTAGTAGGCTAAATGGAATTGTGGGAGATTTCCAAGACCTAGTAATGGAGATTCTGGTTGCTACAAATATGAACGCTATTAGTCTTCTAGTGTCCCCTCCACTGGACGACCCAATAGAGCCTGTTGTGGAGACTTAATGAGGTTCACGTGGGTAAGAGCGGTTTTGGATCCCTACACATAACTCCATGTAACATATTTTAGACATGAGACAGCTTCTGGGTGCTGCCATCTTGAATATAATGTCAACAACTGCAGAAGTCTCGGAACTGTCACTGAAATGATACTCTATAATATTATCCTTCACCCTGTTCAGCCTCATAAAAGGCTGTGGGGAGGTGAGCTGCTGAGGAGCTGAGACAACATAAACAGTAGTTAGATTTTCACAAAAGAGGAAACATAGGAAATGCAAGGAGAAATAGGACTATGTTGAAGGGAATTTACTCTTTCTGCAATAGTCACATTTTCTAGAAAGTTTAAAGACACACATTGTAAATCATTTAACCACTTCAATACCAGGCACTTATGCACCTTCCCGCTTTGAATGACAATTACTCAGTCATGCTACGCTGTATCCAAACAACATAAGTATCATTTTTTTTTCACAAATAGAGCTTTCTTTTGGTGGTATTTAATCACCATTGGGTTTTTTTATTTTTTGCGATATAAGCGAAAACACTTTATTTTAGTTTCTATTATACAATTTTGCAAATAAGTAATTTTTCTTCATAAATTTGGGCCAAAATTTATACTGCTACATATCTTTGGTAAAAATAACCCAAATTAGTGAATATTATTTAGTCTGTTTGAAAGTTATAGAGTCTACAAGCTATGGTGCAAATCACTGAAAATTGATCACACTTGATGTACTGACAGCCTGTCTCAGTGATGGCAAACCTTGGCACCCCAACATTTCCCATGATGCTCAAGTACACTTCCGAGTGCATGAGCATCATGGGAAATGTAGTTCCAAAACATCTGGGGTGCCAAGGTTCGCCATCACTGGCCTATCTCATTGCTTGAGACACTAATAAGCCAGGAAAGTACAAAAAAAAATGACCCCTTTTTGGAAAGTAGACAGTCCAAGGTATTTACTAAGAGGCATGGTGAGTCTTTTGAAGTTGTAATTTTTTCCCACAATTCTTGGGAAAATTAGGAAATGTTTTTTTTTTTTTTTTACACAACTGGTCATATTAACAGGTTATTTCTCTCACACAGCATATGCATAATTGCAACTACACCCCAAAATACATTCTGCTACTCCACCCGAGTATGGCGATACCACATGTGTGAGACATTTACACAGCCTGGCCACATACAGAGGCCCAACACTGAAGTAGCACCTTCAGGCATTCTACGAGCATAAATTGCACATCTCATTTCTGAACCACCTATTACACTTTTGAAGGCCTTGGAGCACCAGGACAATGTAATTGCCAACAAAATTACCCCATTTGGAAAGCAAACACCCCAATGTATAATCTATGAGACATAACGAATCTTTGGAACGTTCATTTTTTTCCAGTTTTTGGAAAATGTGGAAAAAAAATGAAAAAGCATTTTTTTACACAAAGTTGTCCATATATAAGATATTTCTAACACATAGCATGTACATAGCAAAAATGACACCCCAAAATAAATTCCACTACTCCTACTGAGTATGGCAATACCACATGTGTGAGACTTTTACACAGTCTGGCCACATACAGAGGCCCAATATTGAAATAGCACCTTCAAGGGTTTAAGGGGCGTAAAAAAAATCTTATTTCTTAACCACCTATCACACTTTTGAAGGCCCTGGAGCACCTGGACAATGGAAACGCCCACAAAATGACCCTATTTTGGAAAGCTAACACTCCAACGTATAATCTATGAGGCATAATGAGTCTTTTGAACGGTTCATTTTTTTCCAGAAGTTTTTGGAAAATGTAGAAAAAAAAATGAAAACGCATTTTTTTACACAAAGTTGCCCATTTATAAGACATTACTAACACATGGCAAGAACATAAAAAAATGACACCCCAAAATACATTCTTCTACTTCTCCTGAGTATAGCGATACCACATGTTTGGGAATTTTACACAGCCTGGCCACAGCCTGGCCACATACAGAGGCCCAACATCCAAGTAGCACCTCCAGGCATTCTCGCAGCATAAATTACACATATAATTTTCTGACTACCGATCACATTTTTGAAGGCCTTTCATATTTACACATAGCAGGTACATACCAAATAACAAAAGATTATCTGTGGTTTTAGAAGTGCAGTGGTCCACAGAGGAGAGCATCGGTCCAGGCAGCAGGCAGGGATGTGGTCAGTGACAGCAAAAGCAATCATCCAGGCAGCAGGCAGGAATACTGTCCATAGTTCGTACAGGCAGAGATACTGTCAGCATAGCCAAAGCACAGCCAAAGCACAGCCAAAGCATTGGTCCAGGTAGCAGGCAGAGGTGTACAGGCAGAAATAATGTCCATAGTCAGTAGGGGCAGCAGGCAGATATATGGTCAACACAACCAAAGTATTGGTCCAAGCAGCAGGAAGAAATATGGTCCATAATGTCTTGGGTCATTACAGGCAGCAATATGGTCAGCACAGCCAAAGTATTGGTCCAGGCAGCAGGAAGGACCCTCAAGCTTAGGGCCAGGGGGACAGGGGTAGAGGCTTCTCCCACCTAAATCTCTTTGAAGCCTCCGGGCAACCAGACCCTGTTCTGGGAGCACAGAAAATGAAAAACTTGTTTTCTCTACTCAAAACGCTATTCTGAAGGCCCTCACATATGTTAGACCCCTGTGTACTAAAGTAGAAGGGCAAAAGATCAGTCCAAGTGGCAGGCAAAAATGTGGTCGATTAACAGGACAAGGTCGTGCAAGTGGAAGTCAGAAAGGTGGTTTAAAACGGCAGCCAGAGGCATTGTCGGTAAACAGGCTGAGGTTGGTGCACGTGGAAGTCAGAAACGTGGTTTAAATTGGCAGGCAAAGACATCGTCGGTAAACAGACAAGGGTCAGCTTGTTAACATGGAAGGTAGTAACAAGGTAGCAAGCAAATGATCCACACAGGTATTTGAAATGGGGAAATGGCAGTCTGTTAATAATTAGGGATGGGCCGAACACCCCCCGGTTCGGTTCGCATCCAGAACATGCGCGAACATTCGAACACCGTTAAAGTCTATGGGACTCGAGCGTGAGAAATCAAAAGTGCAAATTTTAAAGGCTAATATGCAAGTTATTGTTCTAAAAAAGGTTTGGGGACCCGGGTCCTGTCCCAGGGGACATATATCAATGCAAAAAAAAAGTTTTAAAAACGGACGTTTTTTCGGGAGCAGTGATTTTAATGATGCTTAAAGTGAAAAAATAAAAGTGAAATATTCCTTTAAATATCGTACTTGGGGTGTGTCTATAGTATGCCTGTAAAGTGGCGCATGTTTCCCGTGCTTAGAACAGTCCCTGCACAAAATGACATTTTAAAGGAATAAAAGTCATTGAAAACTGCTTGCGGCTTTAATGTAATGTCGGGTCCCGGCAATATGGATGAAAATTATTGAGAAAAACAGCATGGGTACCCCCCCCCCCAGTCCATTACCAGGCCCTTTGGGTCTTGTATGGATATTAAGGGGAACCCCGCACCCAAATTAAAAAAAGAAAAGGCGTAGGAAACAGGGCCCTATATACTCTAAACAGCAGTATACAGGCGGTGCAAACAAGACAGGGACTGTAGGTTTGTTCTTAAGTAGAATCTGTTTGTAATTTGGAACTGGTACATTTTGTAAGTGTAGCTCCAGCCAAAAAATCTATTTGAAAACTTTTTGGAAAACATAGGGAAGGGTTATCACCCCTGTGACATTTGTTTTGCTGTCTGTGCCCCTGTTCAGAAGATTTCACCTCACTTTCTGTCCCAATGACAATTGGATTTTGAAAATTTGGGGTTTTTAAGGGAAACAAGGATTGGTGATAAATCAGTGGAGGAGACACCTTTTTCCCATATTAACTCTTACAGGAGAGAATTTCCCTTCCTGGGGTAGATTTCCTCTCACTTTCTGTTGTCTCCCTCCATTTGTAAGTAGGGGTTGTTTGTAAGTCGGATGTTTGAAAGTAGGGGATCGGCTGTATATACTATGCCCTATGCCCTATATGTATATGCCTGTCCTATACACTCTGCGGAAAATTGGGCCTTAGGTGTTGGTGGTACCAGAACACCGTAAGCCCTAACAGTTATGGCCCGTACACACCTTCCAAATATCGTACGAAAACAGTCGTCCGAGGAAGGATCGTACGATATTCGGATCGTGTGTACACTACTTTCGACAGCCGATCACGACCGTTCATCCGATATTATTCAATCGGGCATACGGAAATACTTCAAAGAGCCTACACAAGCACCTGGCTGCAGGTAGCTATACTGTAGGTGAGACTGTGTGGGGTACACAGTACAGTAACTGGAAATACTTCAAAGAGTCTACACAAGCACCTGGCTGCAGGTAGCTATACTGTAGGTGAGACTGTGCAGGGTACACAGTACAGTAACTGGAAATACTTCAAAGAGCCTACACAAGCACCTGGCTGCAGGTAGCTATACTGTAGGTGAGACTGTGCGGGGTACACAGTACAGTAACTGGAAATACTTCAAAGAGTCTACACAAGCACCTGGCTGCAGGTAGCTATACTGTAGGTGAGACTGTGCAGGGTACACAGTACAGTAACTGGAAATACTTCAAGAGCCTACACAAGCACCTGGCTGCAGGTAGCTATACTGTAGGTAAGACTTTGCGGGGTACACGGTACAGTAACTGGAAATACGTCAAGAGCCTATACAAGCACCTGGCTGCAGGTAGCTATACTGTAGGTGAGACTGTGCAGGGTACACAGTACAGTAACTGGAAATACTTCAAAGAGCCTACACAAGCACCTGGCTGCAGGTAGCTATACTGTAGGTGAGACTGTGCAGGGTACACAGTACAGTAACTGGAAATACTTCAAAGAGCCTACACAAGCACCTGGCTGCAGGTAGCTATACTGTAGGTGAGACTGTGCGGGGTACACAGTACAGTAACTGGAAATACTTCAAAGAGTCTACACAAGCACCTGGCTGCAGGTAGCTATACTGTAGGTGAGACTGTGCAGGGTAAACAGTACAGTAACTGGAAATACTTCAAGAGCCTACACAAGCACCTGGCTGCAGGTAGCTATACTGTAGGTAAGACTTTGCGGGGTACACGGTACAGTAACTGGAAATACGTCAAGAGCCTATACAAGCACCTGGCTGCAGGTAGCTATACTGTAGGTGAGACTGTGCAGGGTACACAGTACAGTAACTGGAAATACTTCAAAGAGCCTACACAAGCACCTGGCTGCAGGTAGCTATACTGTAGGTGAGACTGTGCAGGGTACACAGTACAGTAACTGGAAATACTTCAAAGAGCCTACACAAGCACCTGGCTGCAGGTAGCTATACTGTAGGTGAGACTGTGCAGAGTACACAGTACAGTAACTGGAAATACTTCAAAGAGCCTACACAAGCACCTGGCTGCAGGTAGCTATACTGTAGGTGAGACTGTGCAGAGTACACAGTACAGTAACTGGAAATACTTCAAAGAGCCTACACAAGCACCTGGCTGCAGGTAGCTATACTGTAGGTGATACTGTGCAGAGTACACAGTACAGTAACTGGAAATACTTCAAAGAGCCTACACAAGCACCTGGCTGCAGGTAGCTATACTGTAGGTGAGACTGTGCAGAGTACACAGTACAGTAACTGGAAATACTTCAAAGAGCCTACACAAGCACCTGGCTGCAGGTAGCTATACTGTAGGTGAGACTGTGCAGAGTACACAGTACAGTAACTGGAAATACTTCAAAGAGCCTACACAAGCACCTGGCTGCAGGTAGCTAGACCGTAGATGAGACTGTGCAGGGTACACAGTACAGAAACTGGAAATACTGTAAAAACACTTGCCTGCCTGTCAGTATATTAGGAAGAGAAGAACAAAATCTAGCTAAACTGAATACAGTGTAAATATATATATACAACACCTGGGATGCATATATATACACACAATACACTGTAACTGCAGCTATCTGACTCGACCTGCCTACTCTATCTAACTTAAATCAAATGACACTGTCTTTCTCTCTCTCTCTCTATCTCTGTCTCAACGCCGGAACACACTACACAGGGCCGATGTGCAGGCGACCTTATACAGTGTGGGGCGTGTACTAAACCCCCTGTGCCATAATTGGCCAAAGCCTCCTTGGCTTTGGCCAATTACGGCTCTGTGTACACACAGCACTGTGATTGGCCAAGCATGCGAGTCATAGTGCATGCTTGGCCAATCATCAGCCAGCAATGCACTGCGATGCCGCAGTGAATTATGGGCCGTGACGCGGCACTCAAATTTGGCGCGGACGGCCCATATTGTTCGTAATTCGGCGAACGACCGAACACACGATGTTCGAGTCGAACATGGGTTCGACTCGAACACAAAGCTCATCCCTAGAGGAGACACGTTTTTCCCATATTAACTCTTACAGGAGAGAATTTCCCTTCCTAGGGGTAGATTTCATCTCACTTCCTGTTGTCTCCTTCCTTTTGCAAGTAGGAGTCGTTTGTAAGTTGGATGTTTGAAAGTAGGGGCCTGCCCTATATACTCTGCAGAAATTGGGGCCTTAGGTGTTGGTGTTGCCACAACACTGTAAGCCCTCACAGTTTCTCTTGGTGGGCGCAGGAACGGGCCCTGCTGTGAAATATTAGATCAAGAATTGTAATTACTTGCACCTGCAGAACAGAGGCAGAAAAATTGGGCCTTTGGTGGTGGTGGTGCTGGTGCGACAACACTGTAAGTCCTCACAGTTACTCTTGGAGGGCGCAGAAATGGGCCCTGCTGTGAAATATTAGATCAAGAATTGTAATTACATGTCCCTGTTGAACAGGGGGAGAAAAATTGGGCCTTAGGCACTGGTGCCACAACACTGCAACCCCTCACAGATACTCTAGCTGGAGCACAGGAACGAGCCCTGCTGCAAAGTATTGCATCAAAAATTGTAATTACACAACCCTGTTAAACAGGGGCTGAAAAATTGGGCCTTAGGCACTGGTGCTGGTGCCACAATACTGCAACCCCTCAGAGATACTCTAGTTGGAGCGCAGGAACGAGCCCTGCTGCAAAGTATTGCATCAAAAATTGTAATTACAGTTAAACAGGGGCTGAAAAATTGGGCCTTAGGCACTGGTGCCACAACACTGCAACCCCTCACAGATACTCTAGTTGGAGCGCAGGAACGAGCCTTGCTGCCAAGTATTGCATCAAAAATTGTAATTACACGCCCCTGTTAAACAGGGGCTGAAAAATTGGGCCTTAGGCACTGGTGCTGGTGCCACAACACTGCAACCCCTCACAAATACTCTAGTTGAGCGCAGCAATGAACCCTCCTTGCAAAATATTGCATCAAAAATTGTAATTACACAGGTAATTAAACAGGGGCTGAAAAATTGGGCCTTAGCCACTGGTGGCGGCGCCCAGAACCAAAAATTTTCTTACAAGCTATCAGCATGATCATTGAGGAGGAAGAGGATAGTCACTCAGCATAACAGTATAGTCACTCAGCATCAGCATAGGCAGTCTTGAAGGGATCTGACATTTCAAAAAAAATTATTCCGTTACATCAGCATCAGGTGCTTGGTAGCTGATGGTGATCCAAGATTGATTCATTTTTATGAAGGTCAGTCGATCGACCAAGTCGGTGGACAGGCGCACCCTGTAATTGGTTACAAAGCCTCCAGCAGCACTGAATGTGCGTTCCGAAAGAACGCTGGATGCAGGACAGGCCAGTAGCTCAATTGCATACTGTGCAAGCTCTGGCCAGTGAGCCATCCTCAAGACCCAGTAACCCAGAGGATTTTCGGTGGAAAAGGTGTCCAAGTCAGATCTTGCCCCTAGGTATTCCTGCACCATGTAAAACAGATGCTGGCGATGGTTGCTGGAACCGATCATACCTTGGGGCTGCAGACTAAAAAATTGTCTGAATGCATCAGTCAGACGGCCACCTTCTCCACCGCTCCTTCTTTGACTGACCGAAGCCTCAGCAACACGTTGTCCAGGAACAGGAGTTTGTAACCTCCCAGTCTCTGGGAATGCATTGCACAGACCTTTCTGCAAGGCCTCCCGAAGATGTTTCATCCTCTGCTCCCTCTGCGACAGCAAGATAAGGTCCGCAACCTTACTCTTGTAACGTGGATCAAGGAGGGTTGCCAGCCAGTAACGATCCTTCTCCTTGATACCACGAATACGAGGATCCTTCCGCAGGCTTTGCAGGATCAGGGAGACCATGCAGCGTAGGTTTGCTGAGGCATTCAGTCCAGAGTCCTCTGGGTCACTAAGGATGACATCATCCGCAGCCACTTCCTCCCAGCCACGTACAAGTCCATGTGTTTCTTGGGACTGTAAATGATCCCTTAAAGACTGCTGCTGATGCAGAGTGCCAGGCTCCACCTCCATGCTGACACAATCCTACTCCTCGTCTTCTTCCTGTGTGATCGGCGGGCACGCAGGAACACTGTCTGGATAAAGGGGGCCTTCAGAGGTAAGGAAGTCCTCCTCTTCCTGCCTCTGTTCTGCCTCAAGTGCCCTGTCCATTATTCCACGCAGCGTGTGCTCCAACAGGTGGACAAGGGGGAAAGTGTCACTGATGCATGCACTGTCACTGCTCACCATCCTCGTGGCCTCCTCAAATGGTGACAGGACAGTGCATGCATCCCTGATCATGGCCCACTGGTGTGGGGAAAAAAAACAAGCTCCCCTGACCCTGTCCTAGTGCCATAGTTGCACAGGTACTCATTGATGGCTCTCTGCTGCGTGTGCAGCCGCTGCAGCATGGCCAAAGTTGAGTTCCACCTGGTGGGCATGTCACAGATTAGGCAGTTCTTGGGCAGGTTAAATTCCTTTTTAAAGTCAGCCAGCTGAGCACTGGCATTATATGACCGGCGGAAATGCACACAGACTTTCCTGGCCTGCCTCAGGACATCCTGTAAGCCCGGGTACCTGCCCAAGAACCGCTGCACCACCAAGTTAAGGACCTGAGCCAAACAGGGCACATGGGTCAGTTGTCCCTGTCGGAGGGCGGAGAGGAGGTTGGTGCCATTGTAGCATACCACCATCCCTGGCTGAAGCTGGTGTGGCATCAACCACCTCTGAGCCTGCCCCTGCAGAGCTGACAGAATCTCTGCCCCAGTGTGGCTCCTGTCCCCCAAGCACACCAGCTCAAGCACCGCATGGCATCTTTTGGCCTGCGCACTTGCGTAGCCCCTTGAACACCTACAGACCACCGCTGGTTCCGAGGACAAAGCATAGGAAGAGGCCATGGAGAAAGAAGAAGAGGAGGGGATGGAGGAGAGAGGTGTGTCAGAATCACCAGTAGTAGTATTTTGGAGGCGTAGTGACGGAACAACCTCCAACACTAATGCACCTTGTTCTGCATCCTTCCCAGCTGCCAGAAGAGTCACCCAATGCGCTGTGAAAGATAGGTAACGTCCCTGTCCATGCCTGCTGGACCATGAGTCAGCGGTAATATGCACCTTACCGCTGACCGCCCTGTCCAGCGAGGCATGGATATTGCATTCCACATGCCGGTAGAGAGCCAGAATCGCCTTCCGTGAGAAAAAGTGGCGTTTGGGAACCTGACACTGAGGAACCGCACATTCCACAAACTCACGAAAGGGGGCAGAGTCTACCAACTGAAAAGGCAGCAGTTGAAGTGCTAGCAATTTAGCCAAGCTAGCATTCAACCGCTGGGCATGTGGATGGCTGGGAGTAAACTTCTTTCGGGGGTGCAGCAGCTGGGGCAGGGAAATTTGCCTGGTACAATCTGACGTTGGTGCAAGTACTTGGCTGTGACACACCTAATTCTGCACCTTCATTCCTCTCAGTGCAGGTCTCAGAGAGGACTGAAGGTATAGTGGGGTTGGAGATCCCAGCTGATGAGGAGCAAGGAGAGGTCCTCTTTGTTCTTTGGTGTGGGTCTTTTAGGTACGCTTGCCAACGAACTGCTTGGCAGGTCAACATATGTCTGGGCAAGCATGTGGTGCCAAAGCAGGTGATGTTTTGGCCACGCGAGATACGCTTGAGACATATGTTGCAAATAGCAGCGGTGGGATCTGATGCACTCGTCTCAAAAAAGGCCCACACCAAAGAACTTTTGGAATAACGCACAGAGACCGCAGCGCCCTGCACATGCGGAGCTCTGCGGTGTGATGCAGTCGGTGTGCTGCCCTTAAGCTGGCCCCTGGAGGGCATCCTGCCTCATTGGTGATGCGCCTCCTCCTCCTCTCTCCTATCAGGCACCCACGTGGAGTCAGTGACCTCATCATCCCCTCCCTCCTCATCACTGGAGCAAAGCTGGCAGTATGCTGCAGCTGGGGGAACATGACTGCCAGATTTCTGTCCTTCTTGGGCACCCCCTCTGTCTGTGCTCACGTTACTGCCTTCCTCTAGTTGAGTACCATTATCATAGCTTTCAAAACGCTGGGCATCCTCCTGGAGCATGTACCCAACACTGTGGTCAAACAGTTCGGGGGACTCCTCAGGAGGACATGGTGGGGCTAGGGAAGGAGTGACTGATGCCATTGAGCCGAGAGAAGAGGCCGCGTTGGCAGCTGCTTTGCCAGACAACGTACCCTGAGCCTGGGTGAGGGAGGATGAGGAGGATGAGGACGGCTTGGTCATCCACTCTACCAAGTCTTCCGCATGTTGCCACTCAACACGGCCTGCTGCTGAAAAAAAGGACAAGCGTGTCCCATGGCCACGTGCTGATGAGGATGCACCGTGTCCATGACAAGCACTGTTGCCTCTAGACACAGAGCCTGCTTGCCCTCTTTTATTGGTTAATGACTGTCTGCCTCTCCTTGTTGGCCTTCCAGACATACTAATGGCCTGCACTGCAGTGAGATGTAGCTGCACAAAACTGGGATGTATATATATACTGATTATACAGCAGCTAGCAGAATGCCTGCCTGTGGTATTAATAGGATCAGAAGAAGCACACCAGCACTTGTCTTCAGGTAGCTATAGGTGCAACTGTGCAGGGTACACAGTACACTAACTGTAAATACTTCAAGAGCCTGCCTGTGCTATTAATAGGATCAAAAGAAGCACACAAGCACTTGTCTTCAGGTAGCTATACTGTAGGTGCAGCTGTGCAGGGTACACAGTACACTAACTGTAGATACTTCAAGAGCCTGCCTGTGCTATTAATAGGATCAGACAAAGCACACAAGCACTTGTCTTCAGGTAGCTATAGGTGCAACTGTGCAGGGTACACAGTACACTAACTGTAAATACTTCAGGAGCCTGCCTGTGCTATTAATAGGATCAGAAGAAGCACACAAGCACTTGTCTTCAGGTAGCTATAGGTGCAACTGTGCAGGGTACACAGTACACTAACTGTAAATACTTCAAGAGCCTGCCTGTGCTATTAATAGGATCAGAAGAAGCACACAAGCACTTGTCTTCAGGTAGCTATTGGTGCAACTGTGCAGGGTACACAGTACACTAACTGTAAATACTTCAAGAGCCTGCCTGTGCTATTAATAGGATCAGAAGAACACAAGCACTTGTCTTCAGGTAGCTATACTGTAGGTGCAACAGTGCAGGGTACACAGTACACCAACTGTAAATACTTCAAGAGCCTTCCTGTGCTATTACTAGGATCAGAAGAAGCACACAAGCACTTGTCTTCAGGCAGCTATAGGTGCAACTGTGCAGGGTACACAGTACAATAACTGTAAATACTTCAAGAGCCTGCCTGTGCTATTAATAGGATCAGAAGAACACAAGCACTTGTCTTCAGGTAGCTATACTGTAGGTGCAACTGTTCAGGGTACACAGTACACTAACTGTAAATACTGTAAAAACACCTGCCTGCCTGTCAGTATATTAGGAAGAGAATAACAGGAGCGGATCTAGCTAAACTGAATACTATATATATATATATATATACACAACACCTGGGATGCATATATATATACACAATACACTGTAAGTGCAGCTAACTGACTCGACCTGCCTACTCTATCTAACTTAAATCAAATGACACTGTCTCTCTGTCTATCTATCTATCTATCTATCTATCTATCTATCTATCTATCTATCTATCTATCTATCTATCTATCTATCTATCTATCTATCTATCTATCTATCTCTCTCCGCCGCCGCAACACACTACACAAGGCCACCATGCAGGTGGCCTTATATAGTGTGGGGCGTGTACGAAACCCCCTGAGCCATAATTGGACAAAGCCACCCTGGCTTTGGCCAATTTCGGCTCTCTGTACACACGGCACTGTGATTGGCCAAGCACGCGGGTCATAGTGCATGCTTGGCCAATCATCAGCCAGCAATGCACTGCGATGCCGCAGTGAATTATGGCCCACGACGCGCCAATCGAATTTGGCGCGAATGGCACATATCATTCGCAATTTGACGAATGGTCGAACAGGCGATATTCGAGTTGAACATGGGCTTGACTCGAACTCGAAGCTCATCCCTAGTTGGGAGGTGTGATTCAAGCCCTCAGGTCGCCCTCCTGAGGCCACATGGCAGCAAGTGCTGGGGAAGGCAAAGCCCCTCCCCCTAGCTTGGTGCAATCCCCTCCAGAAATGACCAAGAGCCCACATGCTCCTTGAACATAAATACCACCACCCAGTTGGCCTAGGGGCACATCCCCTTCCAATTAGCCAGGGCTGTATGCATATTCATGCTGCTCATCTGCCTGGTCTCCACCTATAGCCCAGAACCTTACTAGGTAGCCAAAAACCAAAAACTAGAAATCACTCGTCCTAGCCAGGGCTGGTGCAAGGATTTTTGACACCCTAGGTGAAGCCTCATTTTTCCACCTCCCCTTGGCTCCACCCCTGACTCCACCACTTTGCCCTGCCCATGTATACCCAACTTTTTTAATGAAGTGCCCATCAAATGTAGCCTCACCAGCGCCCATCAAATGCAGTCTACCAGTGCCCATCAATAAATGTTGGCTTGCTTCCATTCATTTGTGAGTTGGGACACAGACACAGTCCTCTACCGCCACCATGATTTTTTGCTGCAGCCTTTGTGATGTGGAGGAGATCGGACGCCAGGGGAGCAGCAAGGGGAGAGGATCAGATGAGTCATCCCACTCCAGGTGACAGCTGCCAAGTAACTTTGGTAGAGCCTACTGATTACATAGTATAGATTCAGCCAGCAATAGTGGGGTTCATCCCACCCCCCAAATTTTGGCCTTGGATATAATATTAACAGTACCCTTCATGCCAACCAGCCGCCGTCATTATACTGCGGCAGGTCGGCACGATCCCGTGAACCGTCATAGCTGTACGTCGGCTCGCGAGAGCGAGATAGCAGGCGCACGCTCGCTGCACAGCGGGGGTGCCGATGCTCGTGGCCAATGGTCCTGATGACCACCAGCCACGAGCGTTCACGAGCAAGGGGGACAGAACACGAAAGTGTGTGTGTAAACACACAAGTCCATGTTCTGTTCTGAGATGAGTGAGAGATCGTGTGTTCTTATTAGATAGGAACCGTCACTTTCTCTAGTCAGTCCCCTCCCCCTTCAGTTCGCCTATCAAGGAACACATTTAACCTCCTTGATCGCCCCCTAGTGTTAACCCCTTCCCTGCCAGTGACATTTTTACGGTAATCAATGCATTTTTATAGCACTGATCGATGTATAAATGGCAATGGTCCCAAAAATGTGTCAAAAATGTCCGATGTGTCCACCATAATGTCACAGTCCTGATAAAAATCGCAGATCTCCGCCATTACTAGTAAAAAAAAAAAAAAACAATAAAAATGCTATAAATCTATCCCCTATTTTGTAGACGCTATAACTTTTGCGCAAACCAATCAATATACTCTTATTGTGATTTTTTTTAACAAAAATTTATAGAAGAATACATATCGGCCTAAACTGAGAAAAAATTCGCTTTTTAAAAAAAAAAATTGTGGATATTTATTATAGCAAAAAGTACAAAATATTGTGTTTTTTTCAAAATTGTCGCTCTTTCTTTTGTTTATAGCGCAAAAAACAAAACCGCAGAGGTAATCAAATACCACCAAAAGAAAGCTTTATTTGTGGGGAAAAAAAGGACGTCAATTTTGTTTGGGTACAGCATTGCATGACTGCGCAATTGTCAGTTAAAGCGACGCAGTGCCGAACCGCAAAAAATGTCCCGGTCATTCAACAACCAAATTTCCCGGGGCTGAAGTGGTTAAAAACTCCATCATTTAGAGGGGGGGTCCACATGCGTGTAACTGTAAAGTGTGAGGTTCTCCAAATACCAGAGAACTGTGGAGATTAAACTAACTGCCAGATTTAAAACAGCTGCTTTGGGATGTTCGTTATCACCCAGAAAAATTCCATAGGAAAGTGGTATTGTATTGCTTTACAGCTGCTGAAATTAATCTGCTTTCTGTATATACTTATTGTCTCTCCAGTAATGTGGGAAATATGAGTCAACTGATTGCTAGCTCTTGTTTCGTCTTTCCTTTCCCAACTTGCACCATTATTATTTTCCAGGAAATTTTCTTCCATTGGATCAGCCTGTGGAGTGGAAAGAGGACTTTAAAGACAGAATGTCGATCCTGGTAGATGATGACTTGAACAAAAATACCACTGACTTACTTGTTCCCATATTTATCTACAGGTGAGAAATGTTATCAGGGCTGCAAAATAATGTCTTTGCTTCTAGGTTGCAACTTTATTTTTTCCTTTGTGACTAAATAGGGGTACTTATTCACATGAGGGGGGGGCTGCATCTAAAGGTCCCCTTATTATTAAAGGGGGCTTTTCAGACTTCAGTAAGCATCCTTCCCGAAGACCCCCCCAACCAAAGGCCAGGGTTGTTTGGATGAGGCCCTTGTCCTTGCCCTTGCCCAACAACATAGCGACAAGGTTCTTTGCCAAGGAGGCAAGGCACCCCCCCATGTTGTAGGCATGTGGCCTGGTATGGTTTAGGAGAGCGACGCACACTCATCTCCTCTTTTTACAGGCCAGCCAGGCTGTAGGCTCATACTGTTGTATTTTTAGGAGAATCTCACTTTTTTTTGTTTTTAAGAGGGACCTTACACGTTTTTTGTTTTTTTGTGTGAAGTCTCCCTTAAAATCCATTCTGGAGCCTAGGGGTCTGGTATGGATTTTCTGCAGGACTTCACACTTTTTTTTTTTTGTGTGAGGCACCCCCTTAGAATCCATACTAGACTCAAAGGGGGTGGAGACTCTTTTTGTATTCATTCTTGTTGTATCATGTGCTATAAAAAGTGACATTTACAAAGAACAAAATGATATGGTTTAAATTGCTGGCAAATTACATTCATGGCCAGCTTACATGAAAAAAAAGCACTCATACTTCTCCAAAGGTCCCCAAAATACTAAGCAGATCCTTGGAGGGGTCTGTGTGTTTTTATTCTTTTAAGCAAGGAAGCCGGCAATGAAATGTCATTTGCTAGCAGTCTGAAACACTCAAGCACTCCTTTACAGGCAGGATTAGGACAATCCCCAGATATATTATTTAAAGCAATTGGACATTTTTAATTTGACCATGGTAAAGTGAATGTTCTCATTTTTTTGAATTCTTATTTCTTGTTCATATATCACGGGACACAATGCCTTTGATAATTACTTAGTGGGTTAGATAGTCACCATCAGGTGATTGGACACTGGCAACCCTAATTACAAGGCGAGTTCCTCCCCTATATAACCCCTCCCATATGGAGAGTACCTCAGTTTTTTCGCCAGTGTCTAAGGTGGTTGGTCACGTTAAAGCTGTGCTAAGAAGAAAGCTCTTTTTGATGGTCTCTGCGGGGGCCTAGGAGCTATAAAACCGGATCCATGCCTCGGGCCAATAAATACGCCTAAGATGGATGGTACCCGGGCCTCGTGAAAGAAGAAACAAGGTTTTGTCTGTAATGTCTCTCTTTGAGAACTGGGCTCTGGGATCCAGCCCTTTGGTGCATGAATTTAAGTTGCGCGAAAAGTTTCTGGCAGAGTCTTCTACAGGTCCAGGGAAGAGGATCCTGTGAGTAGGAACCCAGAACCCTGAAGGTTGGCACAACGCTACCCGCCATGATGGGTGAAGGTTGGATCTGTCTGTTCTCAGCAGTTCCTGCGGCGGGGATAAGGTAAGTGAAGACAATCCTAAAGTATACACATTATGGATTATCTTCTTTTGAGTAGTTTGCTTGTCTTACCTCGTTTCTGCCACTAGAGGTAGTAAGAGACATACCTGGTGTATACTTACATGCCATCAAGGATACACGCTCAGTGAAGCTGGTCTGAGAAGCCGCTCACCTCCTCCGCTGCAGGCTCTGCCACATAAACTGAAAGGGGGTATCCCATGCAGTCCAGGGGTCCCGCACAGTCCCCAGGTGGTCTCCTTTCTCCCCCCTCGCCGTCGCCATAACGATCCGGCGTGCTTTTACGGTGGTTTCGGCGGGGAAGTAGGGGAGGTGTGGTTACGGCGCCGTGCGCGTGCGGCATGCATGGCGCACTAGTGCGTAGGTGCAAAGCGACTATGTTTAAAGCCCAGTATGCCAGAGCTCATGTAAGCGGTGGGACACAGAGCTGTGGGCAGTAAGCATCTCAGTGGATTCGGAACTAGGCATACCTAAGACATCTACTCGGCATGGGATTGCGCAGACTGAGCTAATGTTAATATTGTAAGACTAAGGCACAACAGTGATTGCATTTATAGTAGTACCTCTGCTTTGCAGCTTAGGACTATGTCTCCCCGTAAGACGCCTTCAGGGGGAGGTAAAAGAGGCACTAAGAAATCACCGCCTAGATCTAGGGGTTCTGGACATGCCTGCAGGATACCACCCCCCCCCCCCCCCCTGAAAGACTGGAGGCAGCCTCACAGGATGAAATAATAATAAAGTGATTTCGTGCTTCAAATCTATCACCTCAAAGTATAGTAAATACAATTTATAGATGAATAAAATGTGTTCTATAAGTGTAGATACAGTGCAACATCATAACAGTGCTCTATATTAAAATAAATGGGTGATCATCAAAAGTGCTGTTGTGCATCAATATTTAAAAATAAAAAGTTTATATTGTGCATCAATATTTAAAAAAGAGTTTATATTGTGCTTTTTCCACTGGGATCATATAATGGAGAAGGGAGGTGATAGTGATTTTTGAAATTGTAGTGATCCGGTGACACCGGGCTCTCTGGACTCTCACCTTAGATAGAATAAATATGGGCATCAAAACAGGTTCTTTGTTCGGTGTAATATAGTGCCATTCAGGTAGGGCTTCTCTGGTGGTGTAGCGGTTCTCCTGATTAAAAGCACCTATCAGATATGGAAACAAAGAGGGGTTGCCCACCTGGGCTCCACCAGTCCGGTGGTATGAACAGGAAAGGGAGAGAAAGATGCCTCCAATGGTGTAGTATGTTAATTAAAATGACTATTTATTGAAAATATAGGAGGTCTCTTACATTGTGAATAATTAAAAACAGCATAAAAGTGAAAAGAGGTTGAGGAGCGGCGTCTGAGGCGCCTCCTTACTGACTTCCGGTTTCGTCTGCTCTCGGCCACGCCCTACGCGTTACGTCACCGCTCGTGACTTCAACTGGGAGCCTCACAGAATGAGTCTGTGCCACTGTCAGGCTTTACAGCCTCTTGCAATGTTAAAGTCCCTTTGTATGTCACTGAAGACAATATGAAGGCTGCATTGGATGGTTTAGAAGGAAGGATTACTACTTTTATCAAAGCTTCCTTAAAGAGTAGCAGAAAAAGGTCTAGATCCCCTCCCTCTGCTCTGGGTTCCCTATCAGATGAGCATTCTGATAATGATGAAATATCCCTATCTGGGGATGGGGATCGGGAGCAGTCGGACGATTCAGGGGAAGAGGAGAAGCTCTCTTCTGCCTCCCAGGCCCTCAAAGTACAGGTGCAATATTATACTGAGTTGGTGCGTACCACATACAGATTGCCCTCTGCTAAGGCTGCCATATCCTCTGTTTCCTTGGGATCCCAGAAATCCCCACAGGCTGCATATACCTTCCCAATTCATCCCTTTCTGGAGAAATTGTTGTATGATGACTGGGGTCACCCAGATAAACTATTTTCTCCTCCTAAGAGGTTTTCCATGCTTTATCTGGTGGAGGAAACGTTCACCAAGAAATGGGGGGTGCCAGCAATTGATGCAGCTATTTCTTGTATGAATAAAAGCCTAACCTGTCCTGTGGATAATGCTCAGGGGTTCAAAGATCCAACGGATAAAAAGCTGGATACTTTATTTAAAGCCTCCTTTTCTATGGCTGGCGCTGTGGTCGCAGCAATCGGCATGTGCCAGTTCCTCAAGGAACAAATAAAGCCGGTGCTTAACCTCCTTTCCACTGAGGAGGTCGAGGTTTATGCAGACCTTCCTAAGTCCTTGTGTTTTGCGGTTGATGCCATTATGGATTCTGTTCAGCAAGCATCCCACCTTACTCTCCTGCTGGTACACATGCGCAGGTCCCTTTGGCTTAAGAATTGGGCAGCTTAGGCTTCATGCAAAAAATATTTGACTGGGTTCACGTTTTATGGGGAACGCCTGTTTGGGGATGATCTGGACAAATATATCCAGAAGATTACCGGGGGTAAGACCACGTTGTTACCGGTTAAAAAGAAGGATAAACGTCCCTCATTTAGACATTCTTTCCCCAGCCCCTGGAGCCTCGACCTCAAAGCAGTGGCGACAGCCTCCCCAGTTCAATACTAGGGGAAAAGTCCAGGGCCAAGTCCAAGGACAAAATAAGTCCTGGGGTCCAAGATCTGTTAAACAGAACCCCAAAGCCTCCCTATGAAGGGGCACCCCCGCTCGGCCGAGTGGGGGGAAGGCTGCTGCAGTTTGCAGGTGCCTGGCGGGAAGAGATTCAGGACAATTGGGTAGCCTCCACTCTGTCTCTGGGCTACAAGCTGGAGTTCCAGGAGCTTCCGCCATCTCGTTTCCTAAGGTCAAGAGTCTCCAAAGATCCAGAAAAGGGGAGGCCCTTGTTTCTGGCCTTAGAACGTCTATTATCCCAAGGGGTAATTATAGAAGTGACCCCAGAAGAGCAAGGCTCAGGGTTCTACTCTAACCTCTTTACGGTTCCAAAACCGAACGGGGATGTCAGACCTATTCTAGATCTAAAAGACCTGAATCAGTTTCTAGACATTTGTTCTTTCCGCATGGAGTCAATCCGCTCAGTAGTTTCCACCCTTCAGGGGGGAGAACTCCTGGCATCAATAGACATCAAAGATGCATATTTACATATGCCTATATTTCCCGCTCACCAAAGATTTCTAAGGTTTGCGGTGGATCAGCGCCACTTCCAATTCGTGGCCCTACCTTTCGGTCTTGCACCTTGAGTGTTCACGAAAATTCTAACCCAACCCCTGGCAAAACTAGGGGCTCGGGGCATAACAGTGACAGCTTATATGGATGATTTGCTACTCGTAGAACAGTCTGTAGCACGCTTAGACCGCAATGTGCTCAGCACAGTAGAGTACTTAGAGTACCTAGGCTGGGTTCTCAATCTAGAAAAATCTTCCTAAAGTATTTGGGCATAGTCAAAAGCCAAAGCCATAAAGGATTTGGTCTGGGTAGTCATAGCAAGGAAAAATCCCTCTATTCGACTATGTATAAGACTATTAGGGAAAATGGTGGCCTCTTTCGAGGCTGTCCTTTATGCCCAATTTCACTCAAGGCCTTTACAGAGCAGCATCCTCTCTGCCTGGAACAAAAGCGTTCAAGCCTTGGATTTTCCAATGTGCCTATCACCATAGGTACACCAGAGCCTCAATTGGTGGTTGCTGACCAAGAATCTACTAGGAAATCTGCTAGGAAAATGTTTTGTTCCAGTTACTTGGAAAGTCGTAACCACAAATGTCAGCCTAATAGGCTGGGGAGCGGTTCTGGAAGAAGCTTCCACCCAGGGAAGATGGTCCAGAGCCGAAAAGCTCTTGCCCATCAACATTCTGGAGATTCGGGCAATTCGTCTAGCCCTCAGGGTCTGGATTTACAGGTTGCAGGGTTGTCCGGTCCGGATACAGTCCGACAATGCTACGGCAGTGGCCTATATCAATCACCAAGGGGGCACCAGGAATCTGGATGCCCAAAAAGAGGTGAATCACATTTTTTCTTGGGCAGAGAGGCAAGAAAGACTGATCGTCTATTTATCGTCTATTTATTCTGCCAGAAAGCCCCAAAAAGGTTCAGGCAGCTTAAAAATGCAGTATCTCTAGATGGATTCAACAGGTTATTGTTCAGGCTTATGGTGTAAAGAAGAAGATTCCTCCTTTTCAGGTTAAAGGGTTAAAGAGCACTCAACTAGAGCAGTAAGTGCTTCATGGGCAGTGCATCACAAGGCCTCCATGGCTCAGATCTGCAAGACTGTAACCTGGTCTTCAGTCCATACATTCACTAGATTCTATCAGGTGGATGTAAGAGGGCATGAGGATGCCGCTTTCGGGCGCAGTGTGCTGCAGGCAGCAGTATAGGTCCTCTTGTCTGTTGGCGGTCTATGTTTTCTGATCTGTGTCTCCTTCCCCTCAAATTTGGCCATTGCTCTGGGACATCCCACTAAGTAATTATCAAAGGCTCTGTGTCCCGTGATGTATGAACAAGAAAATAGGATTTTTTAAAAACAGCTTACCTGTAAAATCCTTTTCTTGGGTATACATCACTGGACACAGAGCTCCCGCCCCTCTTCGGGATTATACGTGGGGATCCGTATTGCTTTGCTACAAAACTGAGGTACTCTCCATATGGGAGGGGTTATATAGGGGAGGAACTCGCCTTGTAATTAGGGTTGCTAATGTCCAATCACCTGCTGGTGACTATCTAACCCACTAAGTAATTATCAAAGGCTCTGTGTCCCGTGATGTATTCCCAAGAAAAGGATTTTACGGGTAAGCTGTTTTTAAATAATCCTATTTTTTTTCAGTGCTTCATATGACCTTCAACCACATGTACAGAAGGATGTGGAAGTTTTTCTTAAGAACTGTGAAGATATGACAGGTAAATAGCCTCTTAACTAATGTAAGTGAGCTGCTTAAAGAAATGGTAACCCTTTCTACCTGCAGCTTTTTTTTTTTTCACCTGCATAAGGCGTGCATTGATCATGTAGTTACACGGTGTCCTTTTTCACCCTGTACACACAGCCTTTGGGAAATCTTTCAGTTTCAGTTTGTGTTGAACATAAGGCATGGCACTGCACATAATAATGCATGAACTCTGTCTGTGGTGTGTGACCTGACACTTCCTGTGAAGAAATTACACTCACCGGCCACTTTATTAGGTACAACTGTTCAATTGCTTGGTAACACAAATTGTTAATTAGCCAATCACATGGCAGCAACTAGATGCATTTAGGCATCTAGACGTGGTAAAGATGACTTGCTTAAGTTTAAACATCAGAATGGTGAAGAAAGGGGATTTAAGTGACTTTGAACGTGTTACGGTTGTTGGTGGAGGACAGGCTGGTCCAAGTATTTCTACTGGGATTTTCACGCACAACCATCTCTCGGGTTTACAGAGGATGGTCCGAAAAAGAGAAAATATCCAGTAAGCGGCAGTTGTGTGGAGGAAAATGCCTTGTTGATGTCAGAGGTCAGAGGAGAATGGGCAGACTGGTTCCAGATGATAGAAAGGCAACAGTAATTCAAATAACCACTCGTTACACCCAAGGTATGCAGATTACCATCTCTGAACACACAACACACCCAACCTCGAAGCAGATGTGCTACAGCAGCAGGAGACCACACTGGGTGTCACTCCTGTCAGCTAAGAACAGGAAACTGAGGCTACAATTCACACAGGCTCACCAAATGTGGACGATGAGTCTGGATTTCAGCTGCAACATTCAGATGGTGGGGTCAGAATTTTGGTGTAAACACCATGAAAGCATGGATCCATCCTCCCTTGTATCACCAGTTCAGACTGGTGGTGGGGGTGTAATGGTGTGGGGATATTTTCTTGGCACACTTTGGGCTCCTTAGTACCAACTAAGCATTGTTTAAATTCCACAACCTACCTGAGTATTGTTGGTGACCATGTCCATCCCTTTATGACTACAGTGTCCCCATCTTCTCATGGCTCCTTCAAGCAGGATAATGCACCATGTCAGAAAGCTCCAATCATCTCACTACTGGACAATGAGGTCACTGTACTCCAATGGCCTCCACACTCACCACATCTCAATCCAATAGAGCACCTTTGGGATGTGGTGGAATTGGAGATTGACATCATGGATGTGCAGCCGACAAATCTGCAGCAACTAAATGATGCTATAATGTCACTATTGAGCAAAATCTCTGTGGAATGTTTCCAACACCTTGTTGTATCTATGTCACCAAGAATGAAGGCAAAAGGGGGTCCAACCCGCTATTAGCAAGGTGTACCTAATAAAGGGGGTCCAACCCTCTACTAGCAAGGTGTACCTAATAAAGGGGGTCCAACCCGCTACTAGCAAGGTGTACCTAATATAGTGGCCAGTAAATGTATATATCCCACAGTCCCTGGGTCTTGCAGTCTAGTTGTGGTGCAGGTGAGAACTGAACAATAATTAGATCTGATACGGACACAAGCAGGCATAGCGCGCCGCAGTGAACAGAAATATTTAATGTACAAAATGCAGGGGTTGCATATATTCTGGGGAGAGGGCTAGTGCTAGCAGGGGGTGGGGGGAGTTAGATATGTGCTGGGGGGGACTCTTTGGGAAGGGAGAGGGCTAGTGTTAGGAGGAAGGGAGCCAGATATGTGCCTGGTGGTGCTTTGAGAGGGGAGAGGGCTAGTTCTTGCAGGGGGTTTGGATGTGTGCTGTGTGGATGTGTGCTGAGGGGATGCTTTGGGAGGGGAGAGGGCTAGAGCTGGGCGGGGTCAGATATGTGTTATGTGGTGCTTTGGGAGGCGAGATAGCTAGAGCTAGCAGGGGGGTCAGTCATGTGCTGGGGGGGACTTTCGGAGGAGAGAGGACTTGTGCTAGCAGCAGGAGGGGGGGTCAGATATGTGCTAGGGGGACACTTTGGGAGGAGAGAGGACTTGTGCTAGCAGCAGGAGGGGGGTCAGATATGTGCTGGGGGGACGCTTTGGGAGGGGAGAGAGCTAGAGCTAGCAAGGGGGGGTTGGATAAGTGCTGGGGGGCTCATAAAAATATGTACTGCTGGAAACACATAGAAAGGCAGCAACATCTCTGCAACTTTAAACAAAGGAATACCCTAGAAATTGATAGGTGCCTAACAATATACATACCTATAATAATTTACAACGCTATTAACATTATACAAATGTATTTACAAAGTATTAAAAGTAAGATTTAAAAACACATTTCACAGTATAACGCTGGCTTTTCCACCCTATTCTCAGAATATATCCATCCTTTGTTGTAGTCACATCAGAAGACTTCAAAATCCTAATCGACAGTAGCTGGGGGGGATGTCTACACTTATGCGACAAAGCGTTTCGTGGGTTCCAAATATCCCGCTTCCTCAGACTCTGTGAAACACTTGGAAGTGTCTCAGGGAGTATCCCTTCAATGTAAAAGAAATTATACCATTCTATTATTGCTCTTATATTGCCCCACAGTAGATAGTGTGTGATCCTTAGGGAGGACAGAAGCTATATGCATATCACAACCTTTCACCATCCAATAAGCCATAACATATGTGTTTCCATGGGTAAGGAAAGGGCACACATATACTACAAGAGGGTTTACTGAAGGGTTATCATACCTAATTTTTCCTTTGTAAATGTCATATACGCTGTAGTACATCCTACAGCAATAATGAAATAAAATTGTGTGGCACCCCCCCCCCCTAAAATGCATATCAGACCTGAACCATACCAGGCCACATGCTCTCAACATGGGTGGGGTGCTTTGCCAGGAGGGAGCCTCCAGCAGAGAAAACTGTTCCTATATTGATGAGTAAGGGCTTCATTGCCACACAGCCCTGGCCAGTGGTTGTTGGGGGTCTGTGGATGGGGTGATTATCAGAATCTGGAAGCCCCCTTTAATATTAAGGAGGTTCCCCAGGTACTGCCCATTTCTACATGAATGAGTATGGGATACAAAAGAAAGTTGCAGCCTAAAAATGAACACACTTGTATTTTTGAGAAATCCTTTCTTAGGGAGGAGAACATACAACACAGGATCAGGGAGGAGAACTTACAACACAGGATCAGGGAGATGAACATACAACACGGGATCAGGGAGATGAACATACAACACGGGATCAGGGAGAAGAACTTACAACATATGATCAGGGAGGAGAAATTACAACACACGATCGGGGAGGAGAACATACAACATATGATCAGGGAGGAGAAATTACAACACACGATCGGGGAGGAGAACATACAACATATGATCAGGGAGGGGAAATTACAACACACGATCGGGTAGGAGAACATACAACATATGATCAGGGAGGGGAAATTACAACACACGATCGGGTAGGAGAACATACAACATATGATCAGGGAGGAGAACTTACAACACAGGATCAGGGAGGAGATCATACAACACAGGATCAGGGAGGAGATCATACAACACAGGATCAGGGAGGAGATCATACAACACAGGATCAGGGAGGAAAACAATAAAAATCTCCTAAAAAATGTCCCATTTTGTAAATTTGTCTTGAGTCACAATGTCTGACACCCATTGACTCGCTAAAAAGAAAACAGAAACTCGGCACATGTAAATGATCCCGATGGTACACTTAGTTGAATGCCAGCTCTCCAAGCTGTTATCAACTTTATAAGGGAATAGAGCTAGTGGCCATATTTGGACAATGATGTCACTAATATCACCGTCCCTTTGCTTAGAAGGGTAGGGATTCTCCATGATGTCAGGGGGCTAAAAGGGTAGGAATTCTCCATGATGTCATAGACTTCAAAGGGTGGGGACTATTCATGAAGTCAGTGGTTCCTAGGGACGCCATGGGTACAAGCAAATGGGCTTCCTTAGGATCCAGTGACAGCGGGCAGCTGTCATATATATGGTAGCGGTAGAAATTCTGCTTCTATAGATGATCTATTACCCATTAGAACTCCAAGGAATTGTCCATATACAGTACAGAACCTTCAACCACCATTTGTGGATTAAGAAGATTCTCAAAATATGCAGGAAACAAGAAAAAATAAAGGAAAGAGGGGAGTAAAGAAAGGCAGTAGAGGCTAGCACCATCACCAAACCCAGTAGAGATGTTTCTAATTCAGCATGTAGCGCCTGTTAGGTATTGGATTCTAGGAACACACATTTTTTTTCAAACAAAGGCACCTTATCATGAAATAGCAGGGAAAGAGGTTTATTGATCATAACCCAAGATATCTTGGCCTTTAATAATTGCAGCTGGACTGCGGAGGATTTCCACAATCTAGCTTTAGTGAGTCTTGCAGCTCTAAAAACAAATGCTATCAATTTTTTTGTGGGTTTCGGGACTCCACCCCACTAGACAGCCGAGTAATGCCTGTTGTGGGGATTTAATGAGGTTGACCCTAGAGTGAATGTATATAAGATTGTAGGCGTGAATCCAAAATCTTTTGACTTTTGGACAGGTCAGCATATGCGTAAACCTAAACCCTCCTGACCACAACATTGAATGATTGGGGGGAGGCTCCCGGGACCCACAAGGCTATCCTAGCTGGAACCATATATCACCTCAGAAACAGTTTGTAATTAGTCTCTATTAATGAGGTATTGATTATAGATTTAAAGGTATGCTGTACCAAACTATACCATTCCATCAAGTCAAGTGTTTCTCCAATGTCTTACTCCCATTTTTCCATATAGGACAGCTTGATGTCCAGAGAGGTGAGTACATTGTACATTTTACATATGCGGCCCAAGTGTTTGTCAATTCATTTGCATAAATACTCAATAGATGGTAGAATAGAGATAGGATATCCATGGGCGTAGCATAAGGGGTTGCAGGGGTGACAATCACAACCCCGCCCCTAGCTCCAGGGGTCCCCTGCAACCTCCCTGTCATATTATCATATCCTCCACACGATCCAGCTCCGATCTGCCCTAGGGCCCCACAGGCACGCTCCAGTACTGGGCTTCTACTTTGCCTTCCACAGTCCGCACCCCTCTGTTCCCATTGGCTGGGGAGAAGCTGTGAGCCATTTCCTGAATGGAGAGGAGCACGAGGTGAGAACAACCCAGGATGGGGAAGTGTCTATGCTGTGTTCTGGCAACATGGAATGGTAACCGACCTCAGCGAGGCAAGAGGAGGAGAGTGCCGTCCTGTAGCCACGATGGGACCAATGTCACTGGTGAGGTATGACACTGCTCAGTATCTCCTAGTCACCAGCTGGAATTCTCTGTACCCCCAACCCAGGGATGTCTACTTACCCCACTTCCCTGACAACTGGGGAAAAGACACACACCTTTGGGGGGCGACCTTCCCCCAACACTGACAGAGAAACCTTCAGAAATTGCTAAAACAAATTCCCTAACACCTCCTCGGGGGGGGGGGGTCCCTGAAGGGCTGCAGGCTCCAGATTTTGTGTCACATGGCTTTGCTCCCCAGATCTAAGTTGCACCCCTCCCAAAGCCCACTGACTACCCCCTCCACCCTGCATGCTATGCCCTGCTGCTGGGACCCTTTCCCATTACAGCACTCTATACTGTTCCTCCTCCGCAGGGCTGAAATCACATTCCTTTACAACACAGCCAGTCAGCCAAGATCTGCACAGGGAGTATCTGCCTACTGCAACTACACTGCCATTCTGACCAGGGGATTTCACAGGTCAGAAGGGCAACATAAAAGCCAGATACACCCTGTGAAGGCTGATAGACTGTGTGTAAAGGAATATGATATCAGCCCTGTGTATTGGGGGGGGGGGGGGGGCTGTATACAGTGCTGGGATGGGAAGGGTGCTCTGCCAAGTGACCAGCCAGGGGTTCTTTTCCTTTGATTCTCCAGCGATAATCCCTGTCTTCTGATTCTCCAGCGATAATCCCTGTCTTCTGATTCTCCAGCGATAATCCCGGTCCTCTGATGTAAAGAGGAACTCTGGGAACTCTAAACTCTTAAGCCACTTCGAGTATCTTGACGTGCGGTGGATGTATCTGCACGCACGGTGAAAGTAGTGGGGGACCCAGGTCAACTTTTGCATCAGGGCCCACAAGCTTCAAGCTACGCCTCTGAAGATATCCATTTTTGGGAGGTTAGAGACTGGACTATTTGAGTATAATGGTAGAACTCTGGAAGCTGCTTTTTTAGTGTTTTAGGGCGAGTACACACAAGGTTAGAGAGTGGGATGGATGTGTTGCTCACGTCATTGAACAGGATTACACTGTATGTGTTGTGATATTCATTCTGAATGCCACCCCCCAATGTACATATACAGCAAATGAGAACTCACCTGTGCCATAGTGCACAGCAATGCACAGATGTGATTGGTTGCAAAAACGGGAACACGTGTTCTGAGGAAAAACTGTCTAAAAGAGGGTTTCCCCTTCTCCGGAGAGATTTCCTACACAGGAAATGAAGGAAAATCTCCCCACTGGTAGGAAGACAAAAAAAGAAAATCCTTGATAAGGATTTTGACCCCCAGAACTACCCAAAATAAACCAAAATGAATTTGTTTTTCAGGAGTTGCCGCCATCATTGTTCTCACCAACAAAAACAGTAAAGATTTCTCTGAGTTAGAGATACAATTCAGACTTATGGGAATGAAGAACGTGATCGCCATTGAGAATTACACGATGGACAGCGATGTGAAAACTCTGGGAAAAACCACTGACATCCTGAGGATCCTGCAAATGGCCCTGGAAAATGTTACATTCCGTCTGAGTCTACCAAGGGACCCAGAGAAAGACCGGAGAGAGAGGAAGAAATTCCTGATCAACTACATCCACGAGGCCGTGCTTGAATATGAGAAAGAAAAAATCAAAGAGGACATCATGCGCCAGAAAATGAAGGAAGAGAGGAAAGAACCCAGGTCAAAAAAAAAATGTGTATTACTGTAACATATTGATGAGTACAGATCAGTGGATTGATTCCCCCAAACTAGGATTCCCATTGGATCTGGCCAATCTGAGACAATCTGAGACAAAGGAACCTTCAAATCCTTTAGCAGTTGATCTCCAACCCTCTATTTACAAGAATCCCACGCTCCATCCGAGGGATTGGCATCTCTTACAGAGTTTGCACTAAAAACAAAAAAGACCGTCAATTTTGAAAAAAAACAAAAACAATATTTTTTACTTTCTGCTATAAAACATACAATAAAAAAATGTAAAAAAAATCATAATTCTTTATCAATTTAGGCCAATATGTATTTTGGCAAAAAAAAAAAATCCAAATGAGTGCATATTGATTGCTTTGCGCAAAACTTATAGCTTCTTCTGTATACCGGAATTTTATTTTTTATTTTTATTTAGCCGGGATTGCGGAAGACAAATCTGACCCTAAGTGACACTTTTTGGAGACCAGTGACACCAATACAGTGATCAGTGCTAAAAAAATGTCACTGTACCAATAACACATTAGGGAAGGGGTTAACACCAGGGGGTGATCAAAGGGTGCACATTGATGCTACTTTTAAATCATGCTACTTCAAGTGAAGTAGCAAGATTTCAAAGCAGCAGGTCAGCACAACTTCAGGCGCTACTCGGCTGACATTTGTGCCAATTTGTGCACGGACGTCTATGCAAGTCGCACCCGAAATCGCAAAAACAGTGCAGTGAACCTTTTTTTTTCAAGTCGGTGTGGCACCATAAAAAGTCGCACTGATTTGAACGGTTCCATTGCCGACAATAAGGTACAACTTGTCATGGAATTTGGAACAGAGATCCGCTTTCCGTGATCCGACCGGACCCGCTGATTGGCTCCCGCTGTGTCCAATCAGCGGCGGCATGCGGTGTGCACGCCCCAGACCCGGAAATCTAAATCACGTACAGGTATGTGATTTCACGCTGATGGGGCAGCCCTTGCGTGGGGGCGGTCCGGATGCAGTTAATAACCGTCTTCAATTCAAGTATCGCTGTCTGTCTGTTGCTGTTCCAGACGGAGTGCATTTGGTGACAGAAGCCGACGCTATATAGGATGCATCGGCTTATGTGGCTCTACTGTGCAGACACACATGCTTCCTCTACTGCCGGCTCCATGCACACTGACATTTCTAAAGAAAAAACTAGTCAAATCCCATTTAAAATGACTTGTGGTTACAATTGCCAGCCCCCAACTATTGGAAAAAATAAAGAAAAAACATTGTGAGCGCCCCCCCCCAGTCTATACCAGGCCCCATGCCAAAAAAAAAAAACGGTGTGGAGTCCCCCCCCCCAAAATTTATACCAGACCCTTATCCGAGCATGCAGCCTGGCAGGTCAGGAAAGGAGGGGGGGATGAGAAAGCACCCCCCCGAACCATACCAGGTCACATGACCTCAACATAGGGGGGTGGGTGCTCTGCCCCCCGCCCCAAAGCACCTTCACCCCATGTTGATGGGAACAAGGGCCTCATCCCCACAACCGTGGCCGGCGGTTGTGGGGGTCTGTGGGTGGGGGGGGTTTATCGAAATCTGGAAGCCCCCCAGGTTCCTGCTGCCCCCCTGCCTAAGTGAATGAGTAACAAAAAAAGTGTCACAAAGTAATAAAAACAAGAGACACGTTTTTGACAAAGCCTTTATTAAAAAAATTTAAAAATGTGCCCCCCGATGTAAATGCATAGTCAATCACACCGCCTGCCGACCAGAAAAAAAAAAGCCCTGCCTTCTGGGATGGCCGCCCACTGAATGCCTTTTCGGTTTGACAGTTCTTATATAGGTGAGGGGCAAGACCACCTTGCAACTTCACCTGGTGGCACCACCCCCTTCTGACGTCACAGACTGGTGCATGCTTAGACCTGTCATGCTACGAGGGGCGGGGCCACCAGGTGATATTTTCAGGTGGCCCTATCCCTTACCTATATAAGAACTGTCAAAGCGCAGATGAGGCATACAGTGGGAGGCCATCCAAGAAGGCGGAGTGTTTTTATTTTTTGGGTCAGCGGTGCAGCGGCCGGCGTGAATGAAGATGAATTTACATTGAGGGACACAATTTTTTAATAAAGGATTTGTCAAAAACTCTTTTGTCTCTTGTTTTTATTACTTTGTGACACTGTTTTGGTGAATGGGTACCCAATACTCATTCCCATGGGGGGGCAGGATCTGGGGGCCCAATTGTTAAAGGGGGCTTCCAGATTCTGACAAACCCCCTCACCCGCAGACTCCACAACCCCCCAGGGACATGGGGATAAGGTGCTTTGGGGTAGGCGGGGCAGAGCCCCCCTGCCCCAAAGCACCCACGCCCCATGTTAAAGGGCATGTGGCCTGGTATGATTTAGAAGGGGGGGCACTCGCTCGGTCGCTAGACTAGTGCATGGGGTTTCCCTTAGTCTGCCTGTAAAGTGGTGCATCAGTTTGGAACCTGTTGCAGCAAAACTAACATATATAAAGTAAAAAATGACATTAAAATTACCCCCCTATATTGAGGGTATGTGGCCTGGTATGGTTCAGGAGGGGGGCACTCGCTTGTCTCCCGCCTTTCCTGACCTGCCAGGCTGCATGCTAGGATAAGGGTCTGGTATGGATTTTCTTTTTTGATGTGGGGTTCCCCTTAGAATCCATACCAGACCTGAAGGGCCTGGTATTGACTGGGAGGGGACTCCACACTGTTTTTTTCTTTATTTTTTAACTGGCACTGTTCTTTTTATTCAGCTGTCAGTGGGGAAACCCATTGACAGCTGATGATTCATCGGTTGTTAAGGATGCGGTGGCCAGCTTCCCGGCCTCGGTCCTTAACAACCAGCTTACACTGCACCCCTATTGGGCAAAGCTTTACCCAATCAGAGTGCAGAATGCACTGTGCAGTGCTCAGTGTATTGCAGGGTGTTTGGCGAACAACCAAACAGGCAAATGTTCAGCCCGAACCAATGCTTCGGCCAAACCGTACACCCATCCATACTGGTGGTCAATGCTGGCCTCTTTCAGAAGCTGCTAACCTTGAACAAGTATGCAGACCATGACTTTACTGGCTGCATGCTTGATTCTTGTCAGAAACTCTAAGGTCAGAAGATCAGCGTGACAGCCAGCCCCCTTAATTTTTAGAAGGATGCTATCTGTGAAAGCACTAGTGTTTTTTTATGACAGGTTTCCATTAATCACTTGCTGGCTGCCAACAGTACATTTAGTGCTTGTGGGTGGCTCCCCCAGGGTCAGCGGTGTACCCGTACGTCACGCCAAACTGCTGTGTTTACAGGCTCGTATGCCCCCTGCCTCTTGTGCTGCCATTGGACAACCTCTGGAGGAACCCTAGGAACCCCTAACAACCTCTGGAGGAACCCTAGAAACCCCTAAAAACCTCTAGAGCAGTGGTTCTCAACATGGGTGTCCGGACCCCCTCGGGGGTTGAATGATGATTTGCCAGGAATCACCAAATCCTTGGCTGTTCCTGATACCAGCACCTCTCTCCCAGCATTTTGTGGCTGCCCAGCAGGGCTGTCCCTGGAGCCCGCGGCCGCCCACTCAGCCTCTTTGCAGCTGCCCATTCAGTTCACGACATGGCTGGGGGAGCAGAGACTAGAGGTCAGCTGACTGGTGAGGAATGTGAAGTGGGAGGGGCTGGAGGAGACCCTACCTCCTGATTTCTGCTATGAGACACCACAAAGCCGGAGACACAGTGAAGTCTGAGACACAGTGAGTAACACTACCTGTGATTATAGTTGCCATTAAAAGTCCCCACTACAGTTCTCAGATCAGCAGATGACCTTGATCAAGAGCACCTAAGTCGGATGATCAGAACTCCCCCCAGCACTGCCACTCATCCCATTCCCCCCACCAAGGAGTAAGAGAAGGAATAAAAATAGAGAATACATGGAAGGGAGAGGAAAAGAGGGGGAGGAACAAAGAAAAAGGGAGAGAAAGAATAAGAGAAAGAATAAGAAAGAAGAGAGTAGGGGGAAAAAAATTGGAATAGAGAGAGATAAAAGGGAAAGAAAGGGGAACAAAGAGAAAGAGTGGTACATCCTAAAATGTACCAATAGGGGGTTTTAATACTGTAAGAGTGGAAGGGACTCAGGGAGCGCTAAATGTCCATGGGTTAGGGGCGCAAATTACTTGTCTTGCCTTGGGTGCTGACAACCCATGCTATGAAAATAATTTTACGGTTAGGGGTCGCCACAACTTGGGAAATTTTATTAAGGGTTCACTAGAGAGGTTGAGAACCACTGCTCTAGAGAAACCCTAGGAATCCCAATCAACCTCTGGAGGAACCCCTAGCAACCTCTGGAGGAACCCCTAGCAACCTCAGGAGAAACCCTAGCAGTGGAGGCCCATCCATTAGGGGTGCCCACCCTAATCCATGCATCTGGCCCCTAATCTACATGTAGGGCGCTGGACGTGTAGATTCCAATGTTTGTTTGTTTTTTAGAAGCACGTGATTATAGCCTGAGGCTCTAATAGGCTTCAAAAAAGGGTGGGCTCGGGGCGCAGACCAATGCACCCTTAGCCCACCCAGTTGTGCGACAATAGCAAATTAATACTCGCTATTGTCTTCCAGCTTCTCCTCCCGGCCAATCAGGAAGTGGGTCAACCCAATTGGCCGAGAAGAGAAGCAATGATATTGGCCGCCAAGGGAAAGAGGAAGGAAGCCACTGAGGACGAAGCCGCCGCCATGGAGGAGGAAGAGATGGGGTAAGTGCGGGGCTGGTGGGGGGGATGGAGACTGACAGACGGACACCAACCGGGGGGGGGGCAACACGTGTAAGCTTGTAAGCTCTAACGATCAGGGCCCTCTGATTCCTCCTGTATTGAATTGTATTGTAACTGTAATGTCTGCCCTCATGTTGTAAAGCACTGCGCAAACTGTTGGCGCTATATAAATCCTGTTTACTACTACTAATAATAATAATATATAAATCATGTATAATAATAATAGTATTAAAAAACTCTTTACCTTCATTACATGGCTACGTCTTTTTTTTTATTTGTTTCTTTATTGGAGTTACTATTTTAGAAGCTATAAACCTGACTATCAAAGTGGCACATTTATGAAACGACAAGAGTGTCAAAAGAGCCTTCAAAAACTTTGCAGCAAGCGTTGTGAATTGTGTACTCATTTATTGTAGACTTTCTTTTTTATTACTCCATTTTTACAAAATAACTTAAAATAAAAGTCATCAAATACACATCTATCCTAAAAAGGAAATGTAAAATGTTCCCTCCTATGGTAATCCAAAGCAAATTCTACTAACAGTACATTTCAAAAACAAATTTCAGTTTGTAAACATCGAACAATAAAAACAGAACTATTTTTGTGAAAACTTTATTAGTAAGTATTTGGTTACAAGGGTGGACGTAAAGGTTGTTGGGGGCAACCTAGAAGGAGAAGGTTTCTTTTATTATATTTTCCAGTAAATCATGGCGTCTCCTGTGATCTGTCCATTGGTCGTGAAATCATAAAGCCACCAGGGTGTATGGAGAACACAGGACTATCTGAACTAACAACTCCGATACCTAGAAAAAAAGAACAACAGGAAGTCATCCAGAATTCATTTTGGTTCCTCCATGTGAGGAGCTTTCATACAAACTAATTAAACAGAGCTGTTATTGAGACTCGGGTTGCCACCTTTTCTTCAAGCCAAGGGGAACTCTAAAGTAAGGGAGTTTCTGCTCACCAAACCTCCCACTTACATCAGAGTTCCAAGGTTTCCCCCTTAAATTAGGGTTCTCTAACCCCCCTTACATCAGAGTTCCCAGCATTTCCCCTTAAATTAGGGTTCTCAGAGCCCCTCTTACATCAGAGTTCCCAGGAATCCCCCTTAAACTAGGGTTCTCAAAGCCACCCTTACATCAGAGTTCCCAGGATTCCCCCTTAAATGAGGGTTCTCAAAGCCCCCCTTACATCAGAGTTCCCAGGATTCCCCCTTAAATTAGGGTTCTCAAAGCCCCCCTTTACATCATAGTCCACAGGGCACCCCTCACATCTGAGTCCCACTTACCTTAGTGCACTCACTCACGAGGAGGCAGGAGATAGATGGGAGGGAGGAGGGAGACTTCAGTCACAGACAGTGGATGGGGAGCTCACTCACCCGAGAATGGAGGCCCAGACATAGACACCTTTCATCCACAATGTATCTGCTGGTTGCTGAGCTTCAAACTTCCATCCCAAAAAACCCTTTCCTGAGGCACAGAATGAGGGGAATCGGTGTGTGGGTGGGTGAACAGAGGGGTAGGGGAGGGAGGGGGAGGAACAGATCAAGCCCTCTCTCCTCTCCTGTCTGTGTATGGGGGGTGGGGCCCGTGTGCACACTCATGCACTCGATGGTTGTGGTACTCGGTTACTTGGGAAGCCACAGTCCATTCTGAATGCTGTGTCCGGGTATCCGGTGGTCTGAAACCCAGACATGCAATTCAAAACCCAGACACACAATTGCAAACCCGGACACACAATTCAAAACCTGGACACACAATTTAAAACCTGGACTGTCCGGGTGAAGCCCCAACGGGTGGCAGCCCTAACTGAGACAAGGCTGAAGGCTGCCATTGCTGACTGTCTGAAAATGCTAGCTGCCTGGCTGTTTCTGGCCTTATTATTTTCAGAGTTACTGTCCTGAAATAAGCATCCAGCATGTAAAGTCTATGAGAAGTCATTACCCCTGAACTGTATGCTTCTTGCAGGCCTCAGCACTGAAAGCTGAACCCTAGGTATGATTTTTATAGCATAGATACATTGGTCCAGCTTAACACAAGTATTCATACCTCGTACCTGAGCAATCCCTGTTTAAGCTGTGTAATCATTGTAGTATTTAATGCTACTGGTATTAGCAATGGTCTTCTGGCTTCAGCAGCTGCAGTTCTGCATAGTAACCACAGGGGGTCACTTGATTGGCGCTACCACCAGTCAGAGAAATGAATACAAGGCATTATCTGATTGGATAAGGTGCAGATCATGATGCCAACAAGACATGTGCCATTCGTTTAGTTCCGAATTTGTTTTTGAACAAATTTTGACAAATTTGTTAATTCCGAAAAATTTGATAATTCTGAAATTTCCGAACTTCTGAATTTTTCAATTTCCGAATTTCTGAATTTCGAATTTCCAAATTTCCAAATTTCCAAATTTCCGAATTTCCAATTTCCGAATTTCCAAATTCCCGAATTTCCAATTTCTGAATTTCCAAATTCCCGAATTTCCAATCTCCGAATTTCCAAATTTCTAAATTTCCAATTTCCCAATTTTCAAATTTCCGAGTCTCCGAATTTCCAAATTTCCGAATTTTCGAATTTCCGAATTTCCGGATTTCGAATTTCCAAATTGCCGAATTTCAAATTTCCGCAATACGAATTTCCGAATTTCGAATTTCCAGAATTTTCAAATTTCGGATTTTCGGATTTTCGGATTTTCGAATTTTCGAATTTCCGAATTTCCAAATTTCCAAATTTCCAATTTCCGAATTTCCAATTTCTGAATTTCCAAATTCCCGAATTTCCAATTTCTGAATTTCCAAATTCCCGAATTTCCAATTTTCGAATTTCCAATTTCCCAATTTTCAAATTTCCGAGTCTCCGAATTTCCAAATTTCCGAATTTTCGAATTTCTGAATTTCCGGATTTCGAATTTCCAAATTGCCGAATTTCAAATTTCTGCAATACGAATTTCCAAATTTCGAATTTCCAGAATTTTCAAATTTCGGATTTTCGGATTTTCGAATTTTCGAATTTCCGAATTTCCAAATTTCCAAATTTCCAATTTCCGAATTTCCAATTTCTGAATTTCCAAATTCCCGAATTTCCAATTTTCGAATTTCCAAATTTCTAAATTTCCAATTTCCCAATTTTCAAATTTCCGAGTCTCCGAATTTCCAAATTTCCGAATTTTCGAATTTCCGAATTTCCGGATTTCGAATTTCCAAATTGCCGAATTTCAAATTTCCGAATTTCCAAATTTCCGAATTTCCAATTTCCGAATTTCCAATTTCTGAATGTCCAAATTCCCGAATTTCCAATTTCTGAATTTCCAAATTCCCGGATTTCCAATTTTCGAATTTCCAAATTTCTAAATTTCCAATTTCCCAATTTTCAAATTTCTGAGTCTCTGAATTTCCAAATTTCCGAATTTTCGAATTTCCGAATTTCGAATTTCCAAATTGCCGAATTTCAAATTTCCGAAATACGAATTTCCGAATTTCGAATTTCCAGAATTTTCAAATTTCGGATTTTCGAATTTTCGAATTTTCGAATTTCCAAATCTCCGAAATACGAATTTCCGAATTTCTGAAATACGAATTTCCGAATTACGAATTTTCTAATTTCCGTATTTTTGGAACTCGAAAATTCATAAATTCAAAAATTCAAAAATCCGAAAATTCGAAAATCTGGAAAAATGAAAGAAAATCAGTAAAATTCGAAATAATAACTCACTATTAAATTATAGGTATTGGATTTTCCTTTCAAATTTGGCTGTTTGTGAACGTAACAAATACAAATATATCTGAAGTTATGAATTATCCGCAATAACGAATGAACGAAATTTGAAAGAAAATTCCAATACCTATAATTTAATAGTTAGTTATAATTTCGAATTTTACAGATTTTCTTTCTTTTTTTCAGATTTTGAATTTTCAAATTTTTGAATTTCCGAATTCCGAAAATCTGAAAATTCGAAATTCAAAAATTCGGAGATTCGAAATTCGGAGATCCGAAAATCCGAAAAAAGCAAAAAAAACGAATGAAACAAAAACGAACAATTTTTTGTCAGTGTACATGTCTATGTATTGAGGCTTTCTCTGAATGGAAGCAATTCCAAGTGAGTGACCCCCTGTGGTGTCTATGAAGAACTGCAGCCGCTCAGCACTGGACCCGGTAGATGGCTGCTATCACTGTAGTATGAATGTGGTAAGTGTTTATTTTTTTGTCTAAAAGGGACATATTGTGGTATAACATTCTAAGTTTTGTATTTAAAGATTCTAAGATATTTTATGTAATTGTACCTTTGAGTGTTGCAGAGTGTAAAATCTTGTTTCATTGTATGTTATTTATATACAGTATCTCACAAAAGTGAGTACACCCCTCACATTTTTGTAAATCTTTTCTTCTATCTTTTCATGTGACAACACTGAAGAAATGACACTTGTCTACAATGTAAAGTAGTGAGTGTACAGCTTGTATAACAGTGTAAATTTGCTGTCCCCTCAAAATAACTCAACACACAGCCATTAATGTCTAAACCGCTGGCAAGAAAAGTGAGCCCGGTGTCATGTGACTCGTTAGTGTTACAAGGTCTCAGGTGTGAATGGGGAGCAGGTTTGTTAAATTTGGTGTTATCACTCTCACTCTCTCATACTGGTCACTGGAAGTTCAACATGGCACCTCATGGCAAAGAACTCTCTAAAGGGATTGAAAGAAAGAATTGTTGCTCTACATAAAGATGGCCTAGGATATAAGAAGATTGCCAAGACCCTGAAACTGAGCTGCAGCACGGTGGCCAAGACCATACAGCGGTTTAACAGGACAGGTTCCACTCAGAACAGGCCTCACCATGGTTGACCAAAGAAGTTGAGGTCACGTGCCCAGCATCATATCCAGAGGTTGTCTTTGGGAAATAGACGTATGAGTGCTGCCAGCATTGCTGCAGATGTTGTAGGGGTGGGGGGTCAGCCTGTCAGTGCTCAGACCATACACCGCACACTGCATCAAATTGGTCTGCATGGCTGTCATCCCAGAAGGAAGCCTCTTCTAAAGATGATGCACAAGAAATTCTGCAAACAGTTTGCTGAAGACAAGCAGACTAAGGAAATGGAATATTGGAACCATGTCCTGTGGTCTTATGAGAGCAAGATAAACTTATTTGGTTCAGATGGTGACAAGCGTGTGTGGGGGCAACCAGGTGAGGAGTACAAAGACAAGTGTGTCTTGTCTACAGTCAAGCATGGTGGTGGGAGTGTCATGGTGTGGGGCTGTATGAGTGCTGTCGGCACTGGGGAGCTACAGATCATTGAGGGGACCATGAATGCCAACATGTACTGTGACATACTGAAGCAGAGCATGATCCCCCCCCTTCAGAGACTGGGCCACAGGGCAGTATTCCAACATGATAACCACCCCAAACACACCTCCAAGACCACCACTGCCTTGCTAAAGAAGCTGAGGGTAAAGGTGTTGGACTGGCCAAGCATGTCTCCAGACCTAAACCCTATTGATCATCTGTGGAACATCCTTAAATAGAATATGGAGGAGCGCAAGGTCTCTAACATCCACCAGCTCTGTGATGTCATCATGGAGGAGGGGAAGAGGACTCCAGTGACAACCTGTGAAGCTCTGGTGACCTCCATGCCCAAGAGGGTTAAGGCAGTGCTGGAAAATAATGGTGGCCACACAAAATATTACCACTTTGGGCCCAATCTGGCCATTTTCACTTAGGGGTGTACTCACTTTTGTTGTCAGAGGTTTAGACATTAATGGCTGTGTGTTGAGTTATTTTGAGGGGACAGCAAATTTACACTGTTATACAAGCTGTACACTCACTACATGAAAAGATAGAAGAAAAGATTGACAAAAATGTGAGGGGTGTACTCACTTTTGTCAGATACTGTATATGGGAGGGCAACACTTTAAGGCCTCGTGCACACTGGACGTTTTTACAGTTGCCGATTTTGGCTTCAGATGTTTTTTTCTGCCACCAGTAAACCCCCCATGTTATCCTATGTGTCCATGCACACATAGGCTGATATCAGTGGTTTTTGTCAGGGGCGTCTTCTGGCTGGAAAAACCCCCCCAGAACTAGTGGGCTTTAAGAGGAGTTTTTCAGCTGTAAAAATGCTCTAACTCTGATAAAAGCTGAAAAACGCGGCTATTCTGAGTTTAACAGCATTTTGGAGCCATAAGCTTTTGTAGGAGTATAGTTTTGCTAAAAAACGCTACAGCTAAAAATCTTTGAAAAACTCATTATATGGCTTTCTACAGCTAACACTACTGACGTTTTTATAATGTCCAGTGTGCATGAGGCCTTACACCCATTTGTCTGCCCAGTGTATCTCCACCCTTACATACAGTGCCTTGAAAATTTTTCACCTTCCAGCAGGACAACGACCCTAAAAACACAGCCAGAGCTACAATGGAATGGTTTAGATCAAAGCCTATTCATGTGTTAGAATGGCCCAGTCACAGTCCAGACCTAAATCACATTGAGAATCTGTGGCAAGACTTGAAAATTACTGCTCACAGACGCTCTCCATCCAATCTGACAGAACTTGAGATATTTTGCACAGAAGAATGGGCAAAAATGTCCTCTCTAGATGTGAAAAGCTGGTAGAGACATCCCCAAAAAGACTTGCAGCTGTAATTGCAGTGAAAGGTGGTTCTACAAAGTATTGACTCCGGGGGGCGCCATACAAATGCCCCTCCCCACACTTTTCACATATTTATTTGTAAAAAATGCTGAAAACCATTTAACATTTTCCTTCCACTTCACAATTATGTTCCACTTTGTGTTGGTCTATCGCAGTGATGGTGAACCTTGGCACCCAATGTGTTTTGGAACTACATTTCCCATGATGCACTGCAGTGTAGTGGAGCATCATGGGAAATGTAGTTCCAAAACATCTGGGGTGCCAAGGTTCACCATCACTGCACTCCACCACATAAAATCCCAATAAAATACAGTTACGTTTTTGGTTGTAACATGACAAAAGGTGAAAAAATTCAAGGGGTGTGAACACTTTTTCAAGGCACTGTATACCTGATAGATAAGTACGGCCACCCTCCATCCAGGGGCGTACCTCAAGCATTTGTCACCAGGGGCGGATCTAGCAAACCCCCCCCCCCCCACACCCCCATCAGGCACCCCCCCATCTGGGAATAATCTAAATGAAATACCGATGTGTGCACACTTACCACAGTGGTGCTTGTTTGCAGGACAAGAAGGAGTGGTGTGATGCGCTTGGTGACAGTAGAATCAGGATGTAAACATTTCTGGGGGGATTCTTTGGGGTGAAAAGCATGAAGAAAAGCGTGGTTCTGCAATGTGGAGCGCAGATCAACCACAGGGACCAGGAAATGGGGCCGGAAATGCTTTCCAGCGGGCACTTCCTGCTGCCATATGCAACATTTCCCCTCCTTGGGCTGAAGGCATCTTTGCGGAGACCGCTACTAGAGGTCAAAGCTACCTATACTCGAAAAGGGAAGCAGAACCGCTGAATAAGTGGCACCCGCCTGACACCCGGAAGCGGTGCCGGCCTGACACCCCCTCAACCTGGGGCAGACCACCCCCCTGTTGGTATGCTGCTGCCTCCATTACACCTGAGATACCACAATATGGCAAGTTCAAAAGCCTGCTCGGTGTACTGGAGTAGTTCCTGACCAAAAGGTTCCTGATGGTCCCTACCATTCCTTCCAGGTCCTGTTTTTCATATCCTGACTCCTACTATGGTTACCTCTCTGGGTTGTCCTCTGTTTACCATAATACGACTCTGCCTGTCCACTACCTTTCCCAGCCTGTGATTGGACCCCATATATCTGCTGCTAGCACTGGACGCCTGCCTGTCATATAAGACACTGTTTGCCTGTTACCTGTTCAACCTTCTGTCTGTACCATGACCTCTACTCTGATCTTGTAACTATTTGATGACCTCCTGCCCTGATCCTTGTCTGTTTATAAATGTCTCCTATCGGCTGTTATCCCAACCCTTTCACTTTAATGGTATTTCTCCACACACAGCTAAGTGCATTTCTCCAGACCCAAGTGTCTCCAGTGGCCCTAGCACTCTGGTGATTCAAGTGTCTCCAAAGATCCTGTGCCATCAGGGACCCCTGCATTCCTGTGCTTCCAGAGAACCCTACACTCCAGTGACCCAAGTAACTCCAGTGCCACTTGCACCCTGGTGACCTCGGTGTCTCCACTAACCTCAGTTCACCAATGCCTTTAGAGACCCCTCCACTCCAGTTACTTACATAGTTACATAGTAGGCGAGGTTGAAAAAGTCCATCAAGTCCAACCTATATGACTGACGTTTCTCTAGTGCCACTTTCACTCTGGTGACCTCAGTGCCTCCAGTAGCTTCAGTTCACCAGTGCCTTTATAGACCCTGCGAATTGTCACCACCACAGCCAATCAGCTCTCAGGTGCCATCTTTAACAGCTAAGTGCATTTCTTTCTCCACAGCTAAGTGCATTTCTCCAGACCCAAGTGTCTCCAGTGGCCCTAGCACTCTGGTGATTCAAGTGTCTCCAAAGATCCTGTGCCTTTAGGGACCCCTGCATTCCTGTGCTTCCTGAGAACCCTACACTCCAGTGACCCAAGTAACTCCAGAGCCACTTGCACCCTGGTGACCTCGGTGTCTCCACTAACGTCAGTTCACCAATGCCTTTAGAGACCCCTGCACTCCAGTTACTTACATAGTTACATAGTAGGCAAGGTTGAAAAAGTCCATCAAGTCCTACCTATGTTACTGACGTTTCTCTAGTGACACTTGCACCCTTGTAACTATTTGATGACCTCCTGCCCTGATCCTTGCCCATTTATAAATGTCTCCCATCAGCTGTTGCCAATGGAGCAAATCAGGTTCCCAACCCTTTCACTTTATATTGGATTCATAGGAAACTGATAAAGCATAACACAACATTGTTGACTCACGTCGGTGGTATCACGTATCTCCCAACCTCTCCAAAAGGTGTACAGCACCAGACCATAACCCATCATCTTCAAGACCGATTGATTCTAAATTAAATTAAATTAAACACAGTTATTTAAATAACATAAGGAAGAAAGGAAAAATAATATTATGTTTGAACACAAATTTGGAACAGACACGATTGACTAGGAATTTACTTACCAAATGGGATTGGCGCCTATTATTATGAAGGAGGCCTAAACTGGCTGGAAGCCAAAAGGCAGGAAGGACAGCCTAGAGAAACAAAAACAAGGAAAAAACATTATAATACAAATAATTTTATTTTACAGTATATATACGTGATTATTTTGGTGTTAAATACTGGGGTTATGTCAGCAGCTATCTGCCATAACCCCGGTATTTTTTTCCTACTGTGGGTGATTCTGCATCTGATAAAAGTGGTCCCGGCTGATCACTTTTACAGGTGGCGGGAGAAGTCCCCCCCGCCGCTTCCCGGTCATCTCCAGGCTTACCGGACCTGTTGGTTAGCCCGGAGCCGATCCGATCCATTTTGCAGGTGGGCAGGAAGCAGAGTGAGGGCAAAATGGCCCCACCCGGCTCTATGCCCTTGGAGGACCAGAGCGACATCCGACACCACTTCTGCCTTTCCGGCCTTAAAGGGATGATTTTTTTTTGCTTTTTGACCCCACAATAGAGAGATCTGGGGTCCAATCTCTCCAAAAAAGAGGACCTGTCGCAAGCCCATGCTATCATTCCTGTGATAGCAATAAAGATGATAAAAAAACAAAAACGTAAAGGTACAATGTAAATTATTAAATAAATAAACAAAAAAATAAAAACATTGAAAAATTGAAAAAGTTTCAAGCGCCCTGTCCCCCCTACGCTTGAGTGCAAATACGAACGCGCAAGTAGGTCCCGCGCACATATGTAGACAGTAATCGCACCATACATGTAAGGGAATCGCCGCAAGAATCAGAGCGAGAGCAATAATTCTAGCACCAGACCTCCTGTGTAACAGGAGCTGTCAGCGCCCCCACAGCCAGTCCAGCAGTCCAGGGATTGGAAACCCCAACTCTTCTCTCCCTTCTCTGTGTAGCACTTCCAAGATGGATGAGATTGATTCACTGTGATGGAACTGGCCAATCAGAATCAATCTTGTCTGTCCCGGAAGCGCTGCACAGAGAAGAGCAGGAAATTTAAATTCCTGAAATTCTGGAGCAGCTGTGGGGGTGCTGACAGCTCGGCAACCCCAGAGGTAAGTATAGCAGGGACTGGGGTGGTGGGGAGCTCACTGGTGTTGGTTCACCTTTACATTTTTACTGTAAAGGTGGACTTACACTTTAAAGGGGTTCTAAAGGCATAAGGTTTTTTATCGTAATGCATTCTATACATTAAGATAATGCTTCCCTCTGCTGTCAATCAAAGTCAGTGAGCCAAACAGGAGAGAGAGGGGGCAGGGCTGAGCAACGGCTATGTGGCTAAATGGACACACAGAGCAGCACCTTGGCATGGGTGCCCCCATTGCAAGCTGCTTGCTGTGGGGGGCACTCGGCAGGAGGGAGGGGCCAGGAGCATCGGCGAGGGACCCGAGAAGAGGAGGATCTTGGCTGTGTTTGTTATTTTTAGGAAAAAAAAAGACTTTAATATCACTTTACAGGCTTTTTTGAAAGATGACACTTTAGAAGGGCCGATCAGTGATTGTGTTATCTTGGGTATCACAGGGATCAGTACCTGAGAAGGACAGACAGGAAATATTCAACTTAAACTTACATTAGAAATGCTGCGTCTGTAGTAAAAGTTGTGCACACTGACCAGGGTCTCCATCCAGGAAAACATGGAATGAATCCGGGGATGCTAGTATAGAGTTACATTTGTATCAGTATTTTGTATAAACAACATCAGAGACAAATACAGAATTTCAAAGTTTAACTTCTAAGGGATGTAAGGATGGATGTATTTTAGGTCTGTCACACTCAATTCATTCTCAGTCCAGCACTGGGTGTTCTCTTTGACTCATCTTCAATGGCACTTTGGGGTTACATGTGGAGTGCCACCACCACAGCCAATCAGCTCTCAGGTGCCATCTTTAACAGCTAAGTGCATTTCTCCAGACCCAAGTGTCTCCAGTGGCCCTAGCACTCTGGTGATTCAAGTGTCTCCAAAGATCCTGTGCCTTCAGGGACCCCTGCATTCCTGTGCTTCCAGAGAACCCTACACTTCAGTGACCCAAGTATCTCAAGTGCCACTTGCACCCTGGTGACCTCTGTGTCTCCAGTAATCTCAGTTCACCAATGCCTTTAGGGACCCCTCCACTCCAGTTACTTACATAGTTACATACTATTCTTTGCCCCTTTTGTACTCAGCTGCCAGATTTGAACTGGTTTTATGCTTCGTTGCCCAACTGGACTTGACCTCAGGTCAGATCCCGGACTAAGGCTTGCACGGTGCTCCGCACCCTTGGCACCCCTGCCACTCGGTGTCCCCACCAAGTCTCTGTCTCCATCTCCAGAGGCTTTAAGGACCCGAGGTGCAAGGGAGGCCTCTCCACTACTTCGGTCTTACATCAGGTATGTGGCCCTCGTGACAGTTACTGAAGTGTCTTCAGTGCCTCTAGAACTCCAGTGACCTTGTTGTCTCCAGTAATCCCAGTTCTCCTGTGTCTTCATGGACTCTTGCACTCCTGTGCCTCCAGAGTCCGCTGCACTCCAGTGACCCAAGTATCTCCATTGCCACTTGCAGCTTTGTAACCTCAGTGCACCAGTGCCTTTAGAGACCCCATGCACTCCAGTTACTGAAGTGTCTCTAGTGCCATTTGCACTCTGGGGACCTCAGTGACTCCAGTAACCTCAGTTCACCAGTGCCTTTAGAGACCCCTGCACTCTTGTGCCTCTAGAGACCCCTGCACTCGTGTGCCTCCAGAGACCCCTGCACTCCTGTGCCTCCAGAGACCCCTGCACTCCAGGTACTGAAGTGTCTCCAGTGCCTCTAGAACTCCAGTCACTCCATTGTCTCCAGTAACCCCAGTGCTCCTATGTTTTCATGGACTCTTGCACTCCTGTGCCTCCAGAGACCACTGCACTCCAATGACCCAACTATCTCCAGTGCCTCTAGCACTCCGGTGACCTCAGTGTCTCCAGTGACCCCAGTACTCCAGTGGCCTGTGTCTCCAGTGACCCCAGAGCTCCAGTGACCTGTGTCTCCAGTGGACCCAGCACTCTTGTGTCTCAAGTAACCTCTGTGTCTCCAGCAAACCCTGGGTCTCCAGTGAACCCACTGCTCCTGTGCCTCCAGCAACCTCTGTGTCTCCTGAGCCCGAGTGCCCAATGAACCTTGTGTTATGGAGGCAATAAGCACTACCCATCTTATACAGAGTCATTATATGAAGAAACTGTGACTAAAAAGTTAAAATGTAACCTGGAAGGAACAGGCAGAGATAGACACAGTCACTGTGAAACATGTTAATTCCAGAAACAGTTCCATGTGGGAAGGTGTCTTTTTCTATCAGCCAAGTAGGTTATTCACTTTCTTAGCAATGAGGTATTCAACCATTTTCAAGAGTAAATTAAGAAAAACTCTTGTGATATCTTGTCCACCTATTAAAAAATAGGTGCTGCAGCACTTAATGATATGTCTATCTGCACTCACAGCTTTCTCTTAGCCCCCAGTGCTAAGTCCTACAAATACCTGTTGATCCTGTGGTGAAGTTTACCTAATGCGGCTTTCTGTGGTGGAGTGGCAACAATGCTGCACTGCTCCTGAATACACAGGGTGGTTTCCACTCTCTTAAACGCTGTGACTGCTTGCACTAAAGTGGGAGGAGAAAATGTTGCAGGGGTGTGACTATCAGCTTTCTCACAAGCCTGTAGCTTGATAATCAGCACCTGGCCACACCTAGATCTGCCCACTGCTTTCTGGATTGACAGCACAGCCTCTGTTGCTGAAATCCTCCTACTGTAAGCTGCAGCGTCTGGGAGGGGGAGCGTGCAAGACACTAATGAAGGAGGATTTGGCTCAGTCAGGAAAGGTAAAGTACATTTTTGATCACTTTATGAGGCTTGTCCATCACATAGTAACTGAGTTAGGGGCTTGATTAAACTGTCATGCAGGTGCATAGTTGTACTTTAGAAAGACAGTCATTGCATACTTACAAACCAAAAGAGTTGTGATGGCTTCTTGAAGTAAGCCCTGAAGGCCCCAACTGTCCAAAAGCTGGCAAGAAACCACTGTGTGTGGAAAAAATAATAACACACAATAATTAGAACAATTTAGAAGTGACCTAATAATCAGTGCATGAGGCTACAAAATGAAAGAGGCCTACCAAGACCACAATAATGCCGCGTACACACGAGCGGACTTTTCGACAGACTTTACGACGGACTTTCTGAATGAACGGACTTGCCTACACACAATCCACCAAAGTCCGTTGAATTCGTACTTGATGACGTACGACCGGACTAAAACAAGGAAGTTCATAGCCAGTAGCCAATAGCTGCCCTAGCGTGGCTTTTTGTCCGTCGAACTAGCATGCAGACGAGCAGATTTTTCGTCCGGACTCGATTTCGACGGATTGATTTAAAACATGTTTCAAATCTAAGTCCATCCAACTTTTGAGAAAACAAAGTCCGCTGGAGCCCACACACGATCGAATTGTCTGACGAAATCCCGTCCACCGGGCAAAGTCTGCCGTAAAGTCCGCTTGTGTGTGCGCGGCATAATGCCGCGTACACACGAGCGGACTTTCCGGCATACTTGATCCGGCGGACCAGAGTCTGCCGGACAATCTGCCCGTGTGTAGGCTCTTTTCCGACGGACTTTTCCGGCAGACTTTTTCCCAAAAGCCCGCCGGACCTAGATTTGAAACATGTTTTAAATCTTTCCGTCGGACTCAGTTTCTGGCGGAAAGTCCGCTCGCTGCAATAGGAAAAACAAATTTTCGTATTGCGGCGAGTGCGGGGCACACCAGGCCCTTAGGTCTGGTATGGATTATAAAGGGAAAGCCCCTACACCAAAAAAACGGTGTGGGGTCCCCCCTAAAATCCATACCAGACCCCGATCCGAGCACGCAGCCCGGCCGGTCAGGAAAGGAGGTGGGGAGAAGCAAGCCCCCCCTGAACCATACCAGGCCGCATGCCCTCAACATGGGGGGTGGGTGCTTTGGGGGAGGGGGGCGCCCTGCGGGCCCCCCACCCCAAAGCACCTTGTCCCCATGTTGATGAGGACAAGACAGAAGAGAGAAGACAGCGGACAAGAGAAGACAGCGGAGGGGCCGGCCGAAGAACTGGAACACCGGGAGAAGAGGAACCGGAGAGAGCGGAGAAGAACCAACCGCACGCCGAGAGAAGATGAACTGGAGGGACCCCCGAAGCCGGAAGAAGACCCCCGAAGCCGGAGAAAGATCGCCCCCCGGAGCTGTTTAATAAATTATTTTGAAAAACCTGTGTAGTGTGTTTTATTATTGACACTTTTTCCCTAGGTGAATGGGTAGGGGTACCATGTACCCCATACTCATTCACATAGGGTGGGGGGGCCGGGATCTGGGGGCCCTCTTATAGGGGGCTCCCGGATTCCGATAAGCCCCCCGCCCGCAGACCCCGACAACCAACGGCCAGCGTTGTCGGGAAGAGGCCCTTGTCCTCATCAACATGGGGACAAGGTGCTTTGGGGTGGGGGGCCCGCAGGGCGCAACCCTCCCCCAAAGCACCCACCCCCCATGTTGAGGGCATGCGGCCTGGTACGGTTCAGGAGGGGGGGGGCTCGCTCCTCCCCACCCCCTTTCCTGACCGGCCGGGCTGCGTGCTCGGATCGGGGTCTGGTATGGATTTTAGGGGGGACCCCACGCCGTTTTTTCGTCGTAGGGGGTTTCCCTTTATAATCCATACCAGACCTAAGGGCCTGGTATGCACCGCGATGGGGCTCGCAAGGTGTCAATCTCGCCGATAAAAGCAGCGAAATTGACTTCCTTTTCTAGTCCCGTCGCACCTGAGTCATGTTCAAAATGAACGGACTTGTCCGTGTGTGGGCAAGTCCGTTCATTCTGAAAGTCCGCCGTAACTCCGGCGAAAGTCCGTCGGAAAGACGGGCGGACTTAGCCAGGCGCAAAGTCCGGTCGTGTGTGGGCAAGTCCGTCCGTTTTAAAGTCCGGCGCACCTGGCGGACAAAGTCCGTCAAAAAGTGTGCCGGACCAAGTAGGCCAGAAAGTCCGACCGTGTGTACGCGGCATAAGAGTTGTATAGGAGAACCCTATGGTGTGGGGTGGCAGTAATGAGGGAAGGGGGAAGAACTAAGACTAAAGACTAAAGCCAAACCTTTAAGTGTTTAGGGGGTCATTAAAACAGGATATAGACATTGGGAAGGGCAAAACTGGCACAAATATGGCAGTAGAGAAAAGATAAGAATGTAGATGGTTTGGAACACACTGAGGAGCTTTTGATAAAATATATATTCTCATTAGGCTATTGGCTCATGCACGGATCCTGGTAAATCATTAATAAATTAGTGCCACCTGGAAGAAGTTTACAACCGTCTGAGCTCTTACTTCACTGAAAACAACCTATTTGGCCTTTACAGTCTGGAATTTCGCTTGCAGCACTCCACAGAAACTGCCCTACTAAAACTCACTATTAATTTACTAAATGCTAAAACCAACTGCTACTTCATACTCTTACTCATAGACCTTTCTGCTGTCTTTGATACTCTTGAATAACCCACTCCCCCTCAATAAACTCCACTCCATTGGCCTCCAAGATTCTGCTCTATCCTCGTTTTCCTCCTATCTACTTTAGCTCTCCTTCAGTGTTACCTATAACTCTGTCTCCTTCTCTCAACTTCCTTTTTCTGTATGGGACCCCAAGGCTTGGTTCTTGGACCCCTTCTCTTCTCTATCCACAACTCCTTTCCTGGTCACTTGATAACCTCCCATGGCTTCCAATACCATCTCTACAATGATTACACCCAAATCTTTCTCTCTTCTCCTCATCTCACCCCTTCAGTCATCTCGCATTACTAACTTACCAACTGACATATCAGTATGGATGTTACACCACTTCCTGAAACTCAATCTTTCTAAAACCAAGCTCGTAATATTCCCCCTGTCCGTGCCCCTTCCCCTGACTTCTCCACCCAGATCAATAATATAATATAACTATCAGTTCCTCTCCTCACGCCAAGGTACTAGGTGTAATCCTAGACTCTGACCTGTCCTTTTGGCCCCAAGTCCAATCTGTCAAAATGTTGTAGACTTTTAACTATTGAAATCACCAAGCTACTCATTCACTCCCTTGTTATCTTTCACCTTGATTATTGCAACTCCCTTCTCATAATCTTACCTCTCCATAAACAATCCCCTCTTCAGTCTATCATGAATGCTGCTGCCAGACTCATCTACTTTACCAATCGCTCAGTGTCTACCACCCCTATCAGCCTATCCTTCCACTGGCTTCCGATTGCCCAGCAAATTAAATTCAACATACTAACAACAATATACACGGCCGTCCACAACTCTGCCCTGAGCTACACCACCAATCTTGTCTCAAAAAAAAATTACCCAAAACCGTCTTCTTCGTTCCTCCCAAGACCTTCTGCTCTCTAGCTCTCTTGTCTCCTCCTCCCATGCTCATCTTCAGGACTTCTGTGGAGCCTCCCCTAACCTCTGGATTTCTCCACCTCAATCTGTCTCCTACTCTGTCCACCTTTAGGAAATCCCTAAAAAACTATCTCTTCAGGCAAGCCTAACCTGCCTCCAACTAACAACTGAACTTTTACCAGCTTTTGCCAGCACTTGCTTCACCCTATTAGATTGTAAGCTCTTTATGAGCGGGGCCCACCTAACCATCTTACTTGGAACTATACTGTCTGCCCTAATGTTGTAAAGTACCGCACAAACTGCTGGTGCTATAAAAATCCTGTATAATAATAATGACTAATTAGCTAATGTGCCTATTTTTTTATTATCTTGTTTCTTTAAGCTGTATTTTATATTTTTAACTTTATGTAAAATACTTTCAATGTCAAGTTTTTATATACTAGAAAAAAAACAGTTGGATTTTAGAGCCAAGATGGGCCTCAGTGCTACCAAACAAGAAATTATTTCACTGAACTTATAATTTTCTTTAAGTGTATGTGACTCTTTTTTTTCCTAATAGAGAGTGAGAAGGAGGTGATGGAGGTCTTTGTGCATGGAGGAGGTCAATGCAACATTTGGCACATTGTCGATGGCCATACATTGTGGTGTGACATGGTGTGTCAAACAAAAAATGATTTCACTGATCTTTGTATAAAGGTTTTTATGATGTATTTCCTCTTTTTTGATGCAGTTATTTTTAAGATGAATTCTGTAAGTTGCATTGGTTACCATAGGAGACACATACAGAGAACAAAGTCTTACTTACATTTCTACCATCCGGTGAGCGATACATTTCTTGGCACATAATCCCCGATAAAGCCAAAACCACCAGAAATGGTACCTGTAGGATCAAAGCAACAATGCCACCTGAATGCACTTGGGATACCATATACAGAAGAATGCACAGTGAAAGTAGGAAATAGAATATATATAGGCTTTATATCCCAGGGTATCTATAGCTTTTTGGGATTTAGTGTAGCATTAACTCTCGGTGGAGCTGCTGGTTTAAAGCGGGCTGTTACCTTCACTCTCGATACCTCTGTTTCACTGTCACCGGGTCTAGGGGTCCCGTTGAGTTTACCTCTGGACGATGTAGACACCAAACACTTGAGTATATTTTCCAATGCTTTAATGAACAAGTAATAAAGGAAGTAGCAGGAAAGAGGCAGAAGGAAAGTTGCAGGGAATCTCAAATACCTTTCCTTAGTATTCTTTAGAACATTCGTTGAAATTGACCACTTGTAGTTGAATGCACTCCCCTTGTGGGATTCAATCTTTGCCCGCCTGGATAGGCCTCTCTCACCCACCTAGCAGCCAGTACGTAGCACAAACAAAAGTCTCTGCCACAGACTTGTTTGGAATAAAACCCGTACGATCCACTGCCACAGGATGTATTGGTTTGCAATGAATGTCAGACACAGTACTTGAACCTTTAAGCCAACCCGGCAGTACTATGCAGTAAGACTACTTCAGGATACGTCCTCCAACCGGGTCACCAGGCCAGACCAGCACTCTGCATGATCCTTCCATGACGGGTCCTCCCCTGGGATCTCCTCGGTTGTCCAGCTTCTTCACTCAGGATAGACAGCTCAGGACCATTCCTCTGCTGCTGTGGTAGGCCCCAGACAGGCTTCTGGGCCCTCCCACACGCTGCAGCCCCGTGGGCCTCCCGAACGGGGTAACGCATACCTGTCGGCCAGGAGGGCCAGCAGGTGGCTGGAAATGAACCCCTAAACATAGCGTCTGTCCCATAAATACCCTCTCCCAGAATGCAACTCGGAGGACCACCTCCACCGAGTTTTCTCCGGGACAGAGGAGTACTCATTGGCTTCAACACGTTGCCTTTCCAACACCAGCCGATGGGGACAACGACACCCACCGGCACAATGTGGAACTACGTGCAACTCAGCCAAGCTGGAACAGAGGCAAATCTAACTTCACCTAACAAGCAACCCACAAAATTTACCTATCCTATTGAAAATCTACCAGCGCTACATTAGTATAACTCATAATGAAGGCAATTATAAAATATCATCCTTAGCAAATCGTTGAAACTCACACGGCTTGCAAAAGAATTGAATTTTTTCATCAGGTGATGACACAAAAGGTAAATGATTGGACCTCTTGGCACCATAACTGGCTTTTAGCTGCATGCATACTTCCATGGGTCTTGTAGACATCTGGGGAACTGGGGTAGATTTGTTGAAGAATATTCCTGAAAGGAAGCTATCACATCCAACCTCTTTTTAGCTAGAAACATAGGGTTTGATTTACTAAAGGCAAATAGACTATGCACTCTGCAAATGCAGTTGCTTCAGCTTCTGCCCAGCAGATGGAAGGGGCGCATGTGCTAGGACCAATCCCCCTGTAGTGCAGCCACCGGGTGAAAGAGGAGGAGAAGCTGTCGTCGCTGTAGAGGGTGGCAGAAGAGTATCTGTGTCTGCAGTAAGAGAGTAAAGCCAGACCTCCTGCTCAGCAGGTGTCTGGGCCCCCTTTTGAACTGATGGTGCCCAGGCCCAGTACAGTAGGGCTGTAGTTAAGGCAGTACATAACCTGTACTATACAACACGGTTATACCCCCACCGCCACTGTCTGTTACTTTCACGGTTATTGGTTGCAAGGACCATATGACATCCTTACAACCCAGAAAGTGTTTATCCAAGGCCCCAGCATTCAGAGGAGGAGAAGGAGGGAACTTCTTGCTCCAGAGTACAGACCTGCTCCACCTCATAGTGCTCCACCTCCTGCTGAAAATGGGACCCTGAGAGGGCGGGGGGCACCAATGTAAGGGAAAGCTCAGGTAAGGGGGAGTGGGGAAACTGATTTAAGGGGGGGGGGGAGACATTGATGTAAGGGTGAATGTTTGGAATTGTGATTTAAGGGGGAACTCTGTGAATTTTGATGTAAAGGGAACTCTAATGTAAGGGGGGACTGTGGATACATATCTATAAAGGAACGTGAGGAACTCTGATGTAAGGGTGGACTCTGTGGATTCATATCTATAAAGGAACATAGGGGATTCTGATGTAAGGGGGGACTCTGTGGATTCTTATCTATGGAGGAATGTGAAGTACTCTGATGTAAGGGGGGACTCTGTGGATTCATATCTATAAAGGAACCCGGGGGACTCTGATGTAAGGGTGGACTCTGTGGATTCTTATCTATGGAGGAACGTGAATTACTCTGATGTAAGGGCGGACTCTGTGAATTCATATATATAAAGGAATGTGGTGGACTCTGATGTAAGGGTGGACTCTGTGGATTCTTATCTATGGAGGAACTTGAAGTACTCTGATGTAAGGGTGGACTCTGTGGATTCTTATCTATGGAGGAACTTGAAGTACTCTGATGTAAGGGTGGACTCTGTGAATTCTTATCTATGGAGGAACATGAAGGACTGTGATGTAAGGGGGGACTCTGTGGATTCTTATCTATGGAGGAGCGTGAATTACTCTGATGTAAGGGGGGACTCTGTGAATTCATATCTATAAAGGAACGTGGGGGACTCTGATGTAAGGGTGGACTCTGTGGATTCTTATCTATGGAGGAACGTGAATTACTCTGATGTAAGGGTGGACTCTGTGAATTCTTATCTATAAAGAAACGTGGGGGACTCTGATGTAAGGGTGGACTCTGTGGATTTTTATCTATGGAGGAACGTGAAAGACTGTGATGTAAGGGGGGACTCTGTGAAGTCTGATGTAAAGGGAAAGCTTGTAACTCTGATGTAAGGGGGAATCTGGAGAATAGTTGTCTAGCTATGATGTTGTTTCTAGGGTTTAGGGATAGATCCTTAGGGCTTGTTCACATTTACTGCAATTTAAGAAATTTAAGAAAATCAACTGCTGCCAACCTGCGCTGTACCCTGAGGCAAAAGCCTATTGTGACCACCAGTAAATGCAGGCTTGCTGAATAATTTAGCAAACTCTATTTAAAGCAATACATGGATACTCACAGTGTCCCTGGACTTTTCTTTTTCTGTAAAGACAAAACACAGAAACATTGAGCATTGATACTTGACAGATGATTTACACAACTTGACTTATAATCATTTCTCCTGCTCAGTGTTCATTCCTAAAGATCTCCAGTCCCATGCTGTAGTAACATGAACATTTATACTGGGTGGACAACTATTAGATCATCAGTCTTTATAAAGTTGTGTCATACAAAGCAAAACTTCTTTTTTTTTTAAATAATATCACTGGTATTACATCTGTTCATGGGTATGGATTTAGTAAAACTGGATACATAGTTTGGTTATTATTATAAAATGTTTATTCTTTGAGAAAAACACTTACAACCAACACGTTTCAGGGGAAAAGCGTCTCCCTTCTTCGGGGCTTAGGCATATGATTTGTAATTAAAACTGGATGAAATTCATTATACGGGTCTGCTCGTACCTCCGATACTGAGAGGCAGTTACACTCTGACAGGAAGCTCAATGAACTACCACAGTGCTCAACAGTACCTTGTTAGTTCATTGAGAACTACAAGCCGACAGCTGCAAAGGTAGTTTTTCTATTCACAGAATAATGTGAATGAATGACGCGGCCAGGTGGGCGGCCATTTTATTTTAGAATGTGAAAGCGAATGAGGGGGGGTTGGGGTTGGAGGGGTGCAGGTACAAGTGCCGTTGTGAACATTTTACAAAAGGTGAACTTATCCTTTAAAGTTGAGTTTTACACAATGTATAATGTAATGTATTGTTGTATCTCCTTTATAATGTATCTTTTGTATAATAATGTGCCTGTTGTATATTGTAGTAAATGCTTTATAATATATCTAGTGTACCTTTTGTATATTGCTGTTGTGAACATGTTACAAAAGGTGAACTTAACCCTTAAAGTTGAGTTTTACACAATGTACAAAAATAAAGTGAGGAGGCGTATTTGTCATTTGCAAATGAGTATGTTTTTAGATTTTTAGTACCTTGTTTAGGTTTAGGTCTGTCCTCAGGCTCATCAATGTGTTTTGGAGCCGTGAACGTACCCCTTTGGATCAGATCAATTATCGGCTGTACTTTTTCTCTCAACCTTTGCTTGTTTCGCTTCTCCTCTTTGGTGAAAAGGAAGACGTTCCTCCCAGTCTTCTCCCGGAGGGTGGGCTGACTGCTCAGGATTTTGTTCTTGGTCTCCTCACTGCTGTCCTCCAGATCATCAATTACTGCTAAGACTTTACTTGGTCCTGTGATACAAGGGAAAGGGGTAAAATCCATCATTTATCTACTTCCATACTACCCACAATACATATATATAATAAAAGAACATGTTTTCTTCCATGATGTAGGTCAAGGGCACTGCATTGCGCTTTTGTGGCTTATAATGAAAACGGAGAGCGGTTGGTCCGCGTTTCCGGGACCAATGAGGGTACTTCCTGGCCATGTGACAATGTGGCAGCAAAAGAATGGGAGGGCTGAGAACCTTTAGTCTGGGGGAAAAACACAACCATGTGGCCCTTTTATGATAGGGGCAACTTTCTGTGAACTAGATCAAATGGGCCATGGAGTATCGTAAACAATTCCTATGTCTTTTTTTAAATTTTTTATATGGAATCCTGCTTTCATCGTTTTAACTCTTTTTTCCATCTGATGATCTCCTCCACCCTTTTTCAGGCACCGGCAATCCCTGCAATCACTTAAAAAATGATCCTTATGTTTTGGTTGCATCTGTTAGGGGTTTTTAAACATGCATGACCACCCTAGGGTTCAGAAGTTGGAGGAGGATGCCGCTCTTAAATACTGCACTTTGCTTTTAGGAGCCATCAATTATATTGTTGCAAAGGTAAGGGACAATTTTGGGGCAATTTGGGAGTGGAAAAAATGGCCAAAAACTGCCCTGTTTGCCACCAGTGGAAATAATCCCTAACCACCTTTCTACTGGGGTAGGTATTTCAACAACGGTTTAGCAGCCCTTTATTTACCCAGTGCTGTTTATGAATGCCACTGGATAAATAGCGGGTCAAGTGACCAATTTGCTCAGTGATTGCTCTGAGCTGTCATAAGACACATTACACAGAGCAGAACCGTACCTACAGGGGTCACATTGGTCGCAATTGCGACCCAGCCTCATGCTCCAGGGGGCCTGTACAGCCCCCCTGTACACCTAGATAGGAGGAGTGGGCGCCTGCATATAGAGGAACCAGTCTCTCCATTTTCCTCCTGCAGCTGATAAATGCCTTCATGAGGAAGAGGAGGAGAAGCAGGCATTCAGCAGGTGCAGGAGAAAATTTGAGAGATCGGTTCCTCTATATGCAGGCGCCCCCGCCTCTCCTCCTAGCCAGCTTCTTTCTGCTGCTCACCTGTGTGCTCTCCTATCCTCTGTGCTCTCTCTCCTAGCCCCCCCCCCCAACCCCAGAAGTTCAGCCGACTTCCCCCTTATCTTCTCCTGCCATCCTGTCAGGATTGAGAATGGAGAAGAAGCTGGTAAATGTGCAATTTACCAGCCCCTTCCTTGTCCTAATGAAAACTGTGTTTACTGTGATTCAGTTTATGAATGAACGGGAAGCCTCTGTACAGAGCTATTCCTGTTCATTCATTCTGTGCAGCCGAGGCTGCAGAGATGGAGATTGAGGACTGTGTCCTTATTCTCCTTTCTCTTTCTCAAAGGTGGAGCATCAGAGGTCTGTTTAGACTGCTGAGTTCTCACCAAAGCCCCCCAACAGGGCTCCTAAAAAATAAAAATTAATTTAAAAAAATAAAATAATATTGTACAAAAAAAAATGGTAAAAAAAAAAAAAAGATAAAAAAAATATTAACACCAGTGGTGGAACTACCAGGGTCACAAAGGTCGCACTTGCGACTGGGCCCTGGTGTTCCGCCACCAGGCTCGAAGCGAAGGGCCCTGGCCGGGTGACAGAGGGGCCCTTCTTGCACCAGGGACCTGAAGGTTCTAGTTACGCCACTGACACAAAGACAGTGTAACCAGCCAATCTGATGGGTTTGGGTACCATGTGATCACTGTGATTGGTCTACACAGCAATCATATGGTACTATTTATAGTGCTGATCCCTCCTTTTCCCCTTACAACAGGGGAAGGAGAGAGATCAGTACTTACGAATGGGCAGAGAATTAATGGATCACCATCTGTAGATTTGTTTAAAAAAAAACAGCAGTTATTAAACATCGCCAATAGACAGCTCTATCAGTCTCAAAAAAATTGGTATAAAACTCATTTGTGTACAGTTATGCATAACCAAGTAATTGTCAGTCAAACGATCATAGCACTGAAAACCCAAATACATGGTCTGGTAATGAAGGGGTATTACAGGCCGGTACTCAAATGGGTAAAGCTGAAGTCCATGTTCGCATAGTTACCATGGGTCCAACTAGGACTAATATTCCATATTCCATACCTGGTTGATCCCTGTGAAAGCGGCTGCCCTGCTGCATAGTAAACACAGGAGGTCATTTTGTCAATGAATGCAAATAATTGTCTGATAGGAATTCAGTTTCAACATTGTAAATCTTATATTGGATTTTAGTGACTGATTTCTGATCTTCCCATATTGCAAATTACACATATACTGGACATTTAAAAATGGCTTTTTTGCTCACCAAGTCTGTCCGACAGCAGGCTTATCTCATAATCGTAGAGAGAATCGGTGACATCGGTGATATTAATTCGGCCTCTGTTTTTGCTGTGGTACAATATAGCGAATTGGCATTGGCTGAGAGATTGTATCAGGACACGGCGATTATTATTAGATATGTAGATGGGAAGAACGTTATAGTATTTTCCTAGCCGGCCCGTTAACCAGGCGTATTCAGTATCTCCAGACCTGGAGAATATTCCAACCGTTGGCGTCATTATTGGATCTTCTAGGAAAAAAACACAATTCTCTGGGTGAAAACAGAAAAAAAATAGAGTTATTATAACAATGGGCCATTGTCTGTCTTCCTGACCTCTTTCTGAGGAGCCTTCTGAGGACCTCAAGCTTTTTAACCAGCAGGATATCAGATAAATAAAATGGAGCTCTGGGCAAAGTATGGAAAATGGAAATGGGCAAAAAGAAAAATGACAATGATTATGCAATTAGTCACTAGTGTTATTAGACCAGGGTAGCATAAGAGGTTCATGTAGTTTTAAAATCGAACCAGGCACCAGAAAAATAATAATAATTATAGTCCCCCCCCCTGCAAAGGTTATTCTGTGCTCCAGTAGGAGTGTGACTGGTCTCCAGCTACCTCTATGTCTGGTATTGTATGTATTACAGCCTTTTCCTCTACCCCTAGACATAACATGTATGTAACCCCTGCATCACAAGGTGGTTGGGGGGGGGGTATATGCAATGGTATTATTTTAAGTCGCAGAGTTCAACTTGAAATGGGCCATGCTACCTTATCAAACATCATAATAACAATATATATGAGAACTATGTGCTTCATGACCAACAGTATAATTTTAAAAGTATCAAAATTCCAAAATCAAATTTTTTTTTTTTCAGATTTGGTCATGTGTACATCACATTATTTGCATTTTTTGTTTTGTATTTTTTATTTTATTTGTTTAAGTTAAATGATGCACATTTTGTGTTGTATTTTTTGTGATATTTACAAAGGAAATAAGTGTTTAAAATAGGCAGCAAATTACATGACAGCTTCAAAAATTTTTAGTGAAAAAGGGTTGAAGGGGTTTGTGTGCTGTTTTTTTTTTGTTGTTGTTGTTTGTTTTGTTTCCAATGTACTCTATTTGTTGTATATTGTTGTATCTCCTTTATAATGTATCTTTTGTATAATAATGTGCCTGTTGTATATTGTAGCAAATGCTTTATAATATATCTAGTGTACCTTTTGTATATTGCCGTTGTGAACATGTTACAAAAGGTGAACTTAACCCTTAATGTTGAGTTTTACACAATGTACAAAAATAAAGTGAGGAGGCGTATTTGTCATTTGCAAATGAGTATGTTTTTGGATTTTTAGTACCTTGTTCATATTCAGGTATGTCCTCAGGCTCATCAATGGGATTTGGAGCCGTGAACGTACCCCTTTGGATCAGATCAATTATCGGCTGTACTTTTTCTCTCAACCTTTGCTTGTTTTGCTTCTCCTCTTTGGTGAAAAGGAAGACGTTCCTCCCAGTCTTCTCCTGGAGGGTGGGCTGACTGCTCAGGATTTTGTTCTTGGTCTCCTCACTGCTGTCCTCCAGATCATCAATTACTGCTAAGACTTTATTTGGTCCTGTGATACAAGGGAAAGGGGTCAAATCCATCATTTATCTACTTCCATACTACCCACAATACATATATATCATAAAAGAACATGTTTTCTTCCATGATGTAGGTCAAGGGCACTGCATTGCGCTTTTGTGGCTTATAATGGCAACGGAGAGCAGTTGGTCCGCATTTCCAGGACCAATGAGGGTACTTCCTGGCCATGTGACAATGTGGCAGCAAAAGAATGGGAGGGCTGAGAATCTTTAATCTGGGGGAAAAACACAACCATGTGGCCCTTTTATGATAGGAGCAACTTTCTGTGAACTAGATCAAATGGGCCATGGAGTATCATAAACAATTCCTATGTCTTTTTTTTTATTTTTTATATGGAATCCTGCTTTCATCGTTTTAACTCTTTTTTCCATCTGATGATCTCCTCCACCCTTTTTCAGGCACCGATCCTTGCAATCACTTAAAAAATGATCCTCATGTTTTTGTTGCATCTGTTAGGGGTTTTTAAACATGCATGACCACCCTAGGGTTCGGAAGTTGGAGGAGGATGCCGCTCTTAAATACTGCACCCCAGATGATGTCCTAGAGAACGAAACGCGTCGGGACGGACTACTGATACCACTGACACTGCCGTTATTTTATATACCAAAGCGCTTTTTTATCTCCAGAAATGTGAGTGATTTTTTTTCTTCAATAAATATGTTATGAGTTTTGACGGAATTACGCTATGTGCTCTCATATTTCCGTCTACATATACCATTGATGTTTATTCGGACCAATCCCTTTAACACATCATTGCAAGCACCCAGACCTCCTGGAATCCATGTCCTTTGTGGTATCTGCCATTCAGGATCACCACTTTTCAAGCTTGATTGTCCCAGTGGGTACACACCCATCTGTGTCCAATCTCTCTGGTAAGCCTTTACTAGTACATGGTGGTGGATCAACATCCTTTTTTCACTAAAGCCACTTTTTCATCTTTGCCACTTTTGGGTTACTTTTGGTATTTTTATGGACTAATTTAATATGATTGCGATCATCATTTGTGTCAATCATATCAACTGTTTCCACTCAGCAATTTCTCACTCATATTATTGTGCAATATCCTTACTGTTTTTCTATTTTATTAGTTGTTTAGCCATTGGTAGAACTTTATTTAATAGTCTTACTGACTAGTTGAGTATTTCATTTTTCTAGCGCTGCACTTGTTCACACTATATGTTACTTTCGGAGTGGTGGGGGCACCTGCATATAGGGGAACCAATCTCTCCATTTTTCTCCTGCAGCTGATAAATGCCTTCGTGAGGAAGAGGAGGAGAAGCAGGCATTCAGCAGGTGCAGGAGAAAATCTGAGAGATCGGTTCCTCTATATGCAGGCGCCCCCACATCTCCTCCTAGCCAGCTTCTTTCTGCTGCTCACCTGTGTGCTCTCCTATCCTCTGTGCTCTCTCTCTCCTAAACCCCCCATCCCCAGCAGCTCTGCTGACTTCCCCCTTATCTTCTCCTGTCATCCACTGCGGGAGACGCTGTCAGGAATGAGAATGGAGAAGAAGCCGGTAAATGTGCAAATTACCAACCCCTTCCTTGTCCTAATAAAAACGGTGTTGACTGTGCATCATTTTTTGAATGAACGGGAAGCCTCTGTACAGAGCTATTCCTGTCCATTCATTCTGTGCAGCTGAGGCTGCAGAGATAAGGATTGAGGACTGTGTCCTTATTCTCCTTTCTCTTTCTCAAAGGTGGATCATCAGAGGTCTGTTTAGACCCCTGATATCTCATCAAACCCCCCCCCCCCCCCAACAGGGCTCCTAGAAAAAAAAAATCATTAAAAAAAATACTAATATTGTACAAAAAAGAAAATGGTAAAAAAAAATTAAAATTAAAATAACAAAAATAGAAACAAATAGTAACACCAGTGGTGGAACTAGTGTATAAAACCCCCCAAGGGGTTAACGCTGCGCTAGAAGACCAATTGATATAAAAAATGAAAAAAAAAAAAAAATTGTGAAATTCAAAATCAAAAAAGCAGCCAGCATCAAAGAGTCAGATACAAAAACTCCAAAACAAGTAGTAAAGAAATTATGCAGCGCTAAAATAATAAAATGAATGATGATGTGAATTATCCCAAAAAGAAAAACTAAAGCAGTTGTCAGAAATGAACAGACATATAAAAGAATTCTAATCTTTACATAAATAAATACCGTACATTATATATTGTGTAATAATAAATCATCAAATCATAAATATGTGCCACAAGAGGAAATTAATCCACCAAAAAAAGACAAAATCAGTGTAGATTGGTGAAATCAACTAAAATGAACCACTAAATAACATCCAAACACTGTTAATCACCATGAATAAAGAAATAGGTATATACAAAATCCCATCACAAACAGTGCAAATAATTAAAAGGGAAACTAGTCCATAAACATGGTGTAGATGCTAGTCCAGAGAGTGTAGTAAGGATAGGTCCAATCTCCCAAATGCTTAGCACACCCGAGTGAGTAATGAGGCTCCTTCCTGACTCAAATGACCACCCAGGTGGTCTCACCAAGCACAGGGAATATTAAGGTCTCCCAAGAACCTATACCGGCATCTGAAGTAATGGCTAGATCTGCAATGCTTGGGAAATATAAAAAAAGCTCCCATAGTGTAATCGTTCAAAACGGGGGATTTATTTTTCAAAAAGATTGGACTTACAAGAAGATTCAATCAAGAAAGCATATACGAATTGTAATTAAAATGTCCCGGTGTCTCCACAGGCTTCCCGCTGTTCATAGGCTTCCCATCGGTCTCAGCAAAGGAAAAACGTAGTGACGTCAGCGTCACAGGCTCCGCCCTACGCGTTTCGCCACAGCAGTTATTAAACATCGCCAATAGACAGCTCTATCAGTCTCAAAAAATGGTATAAAACTCATTTGTGTACAGTTATGCATGACCAAGTAATTGTCAGTCAAATGATCACAGCACTGAAAACCCCAAAAAATGGCCTGGTAATGAAGGGGTATTACAGGCCGGTACTCAAATGGGTAAAGCTGAAGTCCATGTTTGCATAGTTACCATGGGTCCAACTAGGACTAATATTCCATATTCCATACCTGGTTGATCCCTGTGAAAACGGCTGCCCTGCTGCATAGTAAACACAGGAGGTCATTTTGTCAATGAATGCAAATAATTGTCTGATAGGAATTCAGTTTCAACATTGAAAATCTTATATTGGATTTTAGTGACTGATTTCTGATCTTCCCATATTGCAAATTACACATATACTGGACAATTTAGGCTTAAAAATGGCTTTTTTGCTCACCAAGTCTGTCCGACAGCAGGCTTATCTCATAATCGTAGAGAGAATCTGTGACATCGGTGATATTAATTCGGCCTCTGTTTTTGCTGTGGTACAATATGGCGAATTGGCATTGGCTGAGGGATTGTATCAGGACACGGCGATTATTATTAGATATGTAGACCGGAAGAACGTTATAGTATTCTCCTAGCCGGCCCGTTAACCAGGCGTATTCAGTATCTCCAGACTTGGAGAATATTCCAACCATTGGCGTCATTATTGGATCTTCTAGGAAAAACACAATTCTCTGGGTGAAAACATAGGAAAAAAAAATAGAGTTATTATAACAATGGGCCATTGTCTGTCTTCTTGACCTCTTTCTAAGGAGCCTTCTGAGGACCTCAAGCTTTTTACCCAGCAGGATATCAGATAAATAAAATGGAGCTCTGGGCAAAGTATGGAAAATGGAAATGGGCAAAAAGAAAAATGACAATGATAATGCAATTAGTCACTAGTGTTATTAGATCTGTTTTTATTATATATTTTTTTTCTGTCTCCCCCAGTAGTGTTATATAACTTGTCTATACTGCAAGTCAATTATTTTTCAACTTCTGGTAATAGGATGACAATGCTGCCATCCTGCCTTTCATCCTGTGGTCAGGGTAGCATAATGCCGCATACACACGAGCGGACTTTCCGACTGGCTATCAACTTCCTTATTTTAGTCTGGTCGTACGTCATCACGTACGAATCCGTCGGACTTTGGTGTGATCGTGTGTAGGCAAGTCCGTTCGTTCGAAAGTCCGTCGAAAGTCCAGCAAAAGTCCCTCGGACCAGTCCGGTCGAAAAGTCCGCCAGTGTGTATGCGGCATAAGAGGTTCATGTAGTTTTAAAATCGAATCAGGCACCATAAAAAATAATAATAATTATAGCCCCCCCCCCTGCAAAGGTTATTCTGTGCTCCAGTAGGAGTACGGCTGGTCTCCAGCTACCTCTATGTCTGGTATTGTATGTATTACAGCCTTTTCCTCTACCCCTAGACATAACATGCATGTAACCCCTGCATCACAAGGTGGTTGGGGGGGGGGCATGCAATGGTATTATTTTAAGTCGCTGAGTTCAACTTGAAATGGGCCATGCTACCTTATTCCCTTAACAACATATATATATATATATATATATATAAAATGCACTGCAGCTAGCTGAATCACCTGCCTGAAGTATACTGGAAACAGTACACCAGGAACGGACTGCAGTCAGCTCTAGCTAAACTGGATACAGTGGATATATATATATATATATATATATATATATATATATATATATATACAGGGGGTCCCCTAGTTACAAACATCTGACTTACAAACGACTCCTACTTACAAACGGAGGGAGACAACAGGAAGTGAGAGGAAATCTACCTCTAGGAAGGTAAATTCACTTCTGTAAGAGCTAATATGGGGAAAAGGTACCTCCACTGATGCTTTATCACCAAGGCTTGTTTCCACAACAGCACAAAATTTTCAAATCCAATTGTCATTGGGACAGAAAGTGAGGTGAAATCTTCTGAAGAGGAGCACACACAGCAAAACAAATGTTACAGGGGTGTTAACCCTTCCCTATGCTATCCAAAAAGCTTAAAATAGTTTTTTTGGCTGGAGCTACACTTAAAAAATGTAGCTGTTCTGACTTACAAACAGATTCCACTTAAGAACAAACCTACAGTCCCTAACTTGTTTGTAACCCGGGGACCCCCTGTATATATAAAATACACTGCAGCTAACTGAATCACCTGCCCGCCTGACGTATATTAGAAACAGTACACCAGGAACAGACAGCAGTCAGATCTAGCTAAACTGGATAGAGTGGATTATATATATATATATATATATATATATATATATATATATATATATATATATATATACAAGACTGACTGTATATATATATATAAAATGCACTGCAGCTAGCTGAATCACCTGCCTGAAATATACTGGAAACAGTACACCAGGAACGGACTGCAGTCAGCTCTAGCTAAACTGGATACAGTGGATATATATATATATATATATATATATATATATATATATATATATATACGAGACTGACTGACTATATATAAAATACATGCAGCTAACTGAATCACCTGCCCCGCCTGACGTATATTAGAAACAGTACACAAGGAACAGACTGCAGTCAGATCTAGCTAAACTGGATAGAGTGGATATATATATATATACAAGACTGACTGTATATATATATATATATATTAAATACACTGCAGCTAACTAACGGCCTTATATAGTGTGGGGCGTGGACTTAACCCCCTGAGCCATATGTGGCTAAAGGCACCCTGTCTTTGGTCAATTATGCCTCTCTTTGCTGACGGCGCTGTGATTGGCCAAAGCATGTGGGTCATAGTGCATGTTTGGCCAGTCATCAGACAGCAATGCACTGCGATGTCGCAGTGCATTATGGGGAGCGACCCGCCGCTCGAATTTGGCGCGAACTCCCCATAATGTTTGTATTTCGACGAACGCGCAAACAGCCAATGTTCGAGTGGGACTCATGTTCGACCCGAACATAAAGCTCATCCCTAGTTGTATGTTGATGTATCTGTTTCCTCCCAGACTCCCCCATCTGTTTCTTTGCATCTCCCTGTCTGATCTGTTACCTGATCCCCTCCCCACCATTTATTCAATTTGCAGAATTTCTGCCCCTTACTCTGTATGTTGGGGTATTTTTGTATGTTTTTTATAATGTATTTTTTTTTTATCCACTTTGTAATGTATTTGTTGTATATTGTATTTTCTTTAAAATGTATCTATTATATATTGTTGTATCTTCTAAATAATGTATTTGTTGTATATTGTTGTCTCTTCTTTATAATGTACTCTATTTGTTGTATCTCCTTTATAATGTATCTTTTGTATAATAATGTGTCTGATGTATATTGTAGTAAATGCTTTATAATGTATCTTTTGCACAGTATATTGTTGTATTTTCTTCCTAGTGTACCATTTGCATATAGTTGTATCTGTTGTATATTGCTGTGTATAATAACGTATCTGTTGTATATTGCTGTGTATAATAATGTATCTGTTGTATAATGATGTATCTTTTGTTTCCTCCCAGACTCCCCCACCTGTTTCCTTGCATCTCCCTGTCTGATCTGTTATCTGACCACATCCCCACCATTTCCCCCTTTGCAGGATCTCTGCCCTTACTGTATGTTGAGGTCCCGTCTCCTCCTGATATGGAAAGGGGCAAAGTTCCAGTTAAAGTGAAACTAACTTCAAAAAGAAGAGGAGGAGGAGGAGGAAGAGAGGGAGGGAGATCTCATCCCCATACAGATGTCCTCTAACCTTCTCAAAGTGCTCTGATGAACTCGTGAAAGAAGATCAGTGTTTATTACAATGTCGATATGTGGAATTTTTTATAAACCTCGGGGTTATTTTTTAGTTCCTATTGCCTAAAATATCATAATAAGGTTCATTTATGTAAGGAAAAGATTCTAATCACTTTCTCCATTCACAGTTGATCTGAGTGCGTCTTTGATTGTTTTTCGAGTGTTCTTTTTTAGCACTCATACCGGCATTTTTTGGTGTTTTTGCACATTCTTCTGGCTTCATTTTTTTTTTTTTGGCAAGGAGAGCTAGTTACTAGACAAGAAAATGTACAAAAATGCATTACACTATTTTTGAGGCACTTCTATTGAGGTCTACTGAGGCCAAAACGCGTGACGCTCCCTCATGTACTTTTTGGAGCAACGAGCTTCAATCTTCCAGTGACACTACATCCAGGTGTGAAGCGCATCTTAACAACTTGCGGACCACGCGCCATCATTACACATTGGTACTTTGACATAGAATGCCGGGGTTAGGGCAGATATTCTTAAACGGAGGACGGTCCTCTTTCTGATAAAAGTGGTCTCCACCGCTTACTGGAGCTGCCGGTAGCGGTGGAGCCGATCGGGTCCTCTCGCCTCTGAGACATGGAGCCAAGTGAGGTAGAGATGGCCCCCACTTGACTCCTATACTTTGGATGGCAGAAGCGACATCAAACGTCACTTCCGCCCAATGGTCTTAAAGGGGAATTTTTTAAATTTTTGACATTTATTTATTTATTCATTTTTTATTGCATTTAAGTGTAAATGTTTTTGACCCCCAGATCTCACATTTAAGAGCTCCTGTCATGCTTTTTTTTCTATTATAAGGGATATTTACATTCCTCGTAATAGGAATAAAAGTGACCCAAATTTAGTTTTTTTTTTAAAAGGACAGTGTAAAAATAAAAAATAACAAGTAAAAGAAAAAATTTAAAAAAAATAAAAATTAAAGCTTCCCATCCCGCCGAGCTCGCGCACCGAAGCGAATGCATATGTAAGTCACACGCGCATATGAAAACGGTGTTCAAACCACACATGTGAGGTATCGCTGTGATCGCTGGAGAGAGAGCAATAATTCTAGAAAAAGACCTCCTCTATAACTCAAAACTGGTAACCTGTAGAAATGTGTAAACGTTGCCAATCGAGATTTTTACAGGTCAAAGTTTGTCGCCATTCCACGAGCAAGCGCAATTTTGAAGCGTGACATGTTGGGTATCAATTTACTAGGTGTAACATTATCTTTCACAATCTAAAAAAAATTTAGGCAAACTTTACTGTTATCTTATTTTTTAATTCAAAAAATGTCATTTTCCCCAAAAAATTGCGATTGTAAGACCGCTGTGCAAATACGGTGTGACGTAAAGTATTGCAACGACCGCCATTTTATTCTCTAAAAAATATATCATGTTTGGGGGTTCTAGGTAATTTTCTAAGAAAAAAAAAAAAAAGATTCTAACTTGTAAACACCAAGTTTGAAAATAGACTTGGTCCTTAAGTGGTTAAAAACAGCTTGCCGACCGCCCCATAGCACATTTACTGCTACAGGGCAGCCGCATTGCACAGGATCACATATATATATATATATATATATATATATATATATATATATATATATATATATATATATATGTGTGTGATCCTGGATTTCCTGGTAACCAGCAGCTCGCTCCCGCTGTGATACTACACATCGGGCCAATCAATATACACTTATTACGGTTTTTTTTTACCAAAAATATGTAGCAGAATACATATTGGCCTAAATTGATGAAGAAATTAGATGTTTAACATTTTTTTATTGGATGTGTTTTATAGTAGAAAGTTAAAAAAAAAGCTGTTGGGGGCGTGGCCTGGCTATGGAGGAGTGAGGACGTGCTGAGCCCGAGCTCCGTCCGGTCCGCAGCTAAATAAGCAGCTACAGGGGTGATCACCCCCCCGATTTCCGCACAGGGCATGTCACAGCGGCGGCGGGCTACTTCCCAGCCGAAAAGAGCTCACCCCAACGGCCAAGGATCGCTGGATTCTTTCCTTTCCGACACCCCCCGCCAGCAGAGGGGGAAATCCAAGATGGCGCCGGAACGAACGGCCACGCTGCAACAGGAAATTCAGCCAGTGCCTCCAGCACTGTCTCCTATCTCTTCTCCCAGGCTGGTAAGCGACTCCATCCCCCCTGCATCCCCCCGCTCCACATCGCCACAGAACAGGGGCACAAACCTAGCAGATTTGACGGAGGACAGGGACATCAGGCAGCATCTATGGTCTCTCCCCACTAAAGAGGACCTAGAGCGCTTTACTAGCAGGAATGAGAGGGCCTTCAGGCAAGACATTTAACAATTGCAAACAGATACCACTGAACTGGGTCACAGGGTAGAGACTCTGGAGCAGAAATTTGATGACACTGTACCCACCATCGCCCAGCTCAGAGAACAGACTGTCACCCATAGTCACCAGATTGAGGCCCTTCTGTGTCAGTTGGATGACATGGAGAACCGCAGCAGGCGAGCGAATATTCGCATACGAGGCCTTCCTGAAGCTACTGCACCTAAGGACATTGTTCCCACCTTGCAGGGAGTGTTCCGTGAGATCCTGAGTTTGCCCCCATCGGTGCCGATTGAGATAGACAGAGCGCACAGGGCACTTCGGCCCCCATCAGAAGACCCCGACAACCCCAGGGATGTGATCTGCAAGCTGCACAAATTTACACTAAAGGACCGTATAATGCAAAAGATGCGTAACAGACCAGTCTTTGACTTTGATGGAGCTCAACTGTCCTTTTACCAGGACCTCTCACGGCGTACCCTAATGCAGCGGCGAGCCCTACGCCCACTCCTAATGGAAATTCAAGCAGCAGGCCTCACATACCGCTGGGGCTTCCCATTCAGCCTCCAGGCTTCCAAAAATGGCCGTTGGGCTATACTACGCACAAAGGATGACCTCCCCCGCTTCTTACATACCTTGGAGCTTAATCCAGTGGATTTCCCGGACTGGCGCACCACTCCGGACATCCAGATGCCCCAGATACCTCAGCCATGGATCCAGGCGGCAGGAAACAGGCGCTCCCGTGGTCGTAACAGGCAAACAGAGGGCCCACGTCCGGGCACCTCTACAACCAGTGACTGAACAAGCTACTGACGCCCTTGTTGCTCTTACTAATTTTTTGGACATAATCCCCTCTTCATCATAGGTGTCCCCATCAGGACACTGGGCCCAACGGACGCATTGCTGTCATATCCTACTTCCACTTACAGGACATTGCACGCGAGGCCCTTTGCACTACTTCCCAATTCTGAGTACCATTGGGCGCCATGATGGACTGGGGGGGGGCCCGCGGTCCAGCTCCTAGCCTGGCTGTCTGGTTTCCTTCCCACCGTTTTTTCTTTTTTGCACTTTCTTGGGAGTTCGAGTTACATAATCTCCTTTCTCCTTTTGGCGATATGTACTTTTTTTTTTTTTTTTCCCACCACCCTGTTTATGTGTCATAATGGACTGGACGGACGGAAGGGCTAACCGTCCCCTTGGTGGTCACCCACGTACCCCACCTAGGCCTCACCTTACTAGGTGACAGTCCCTTGTGGGACTCCGAGTTTTCACCCGGGTGGTTTTTGGGTTGATGCCCCCCTCCCGGGTGAGCTCTATAGTTTCTTGTTGTTTTCATCCGTATCCCTCTCCCTCCTTTCCCCCCCCTACCCTACCTACTCTCTCCACTAACCCCCTCTAAATCCCCCCTTCTCCCCATCTACCTCCCCCCCTTAACCTCCCTCCTCCCCCCCCCACCACCTCCCCCCTTCATATCATTTTGTGCCTGATATTACTTTCCAGAGCTAACGGTTATTGCTTTGACCTTCAGGTCGCCTTCTGACTGACTGAGCCATGCACGGGGGACCCAGAGGGGGTGTGACCGGTCAACTATCATCCAGGTCGGGTGCGCCGTCACTAAAGGTAATGTCCTATAATGTCAGGGGGCTCTGCTCTCCACACAAGCGCAACAGGCTTTGGCAGGAACTAAAGAGGCTGGGGGCCCAGGTGGTTTTCCTGCAGGAGACTCACTTTAGGGAACAGTCCCTCCCAAAGATACCTACACACTTGTACACCCAGTGGTTCTTTAGCAACTCTCCGGTGGCCAAATCACGAGGTACAGCCATTGCGTTCCATAGGTCTTGCCCATTCCAGCTCTCAGAGAGCCGAGTCGACCCGCAGGGTAGATACGTCTTTGTGAAGGGGGTCTTGGCCAACAAAAAATTTACATTTGCGACTCTCTACGCACCCAATGCCCAACAACTCTCCTTTATTGACTCTGTGTTAGACAAGCTGAACGAATTCAGGGAGGGGCACCTAATTCTTGGAGGGGACTTTAATGTGAGCCCAGACCCACTCGTTGACACATCCCGAGGCCGCCCCACTCACTCCCAAGCCTTCCTCAAGCATTTTCGCAAGTCACTGCAGAACAGCTTCCTTATAGACACGTGGAGAGCTCTTCATGCGTCGGAGAGGGATTACAGCTACTACTCGGGGGTGCATGACGTGTACACGCGCATTGATTTTATGTGTGTGGACCACGACACCCTTGAGCTGTTGCAGTCAGCTGAAATAGGCAATATCACTATTTCAGATCACGCTCCAGTGTGGGCCGTGCTACGAATCCCAGACGAAACGCAGAGGGCCTGGTCCTGGAGGCTCAATGAAAACCTCCTAGACGATGCCTCGGTAGTGGCTAGGGTCTCTGAGACCATTACACATTATTTCACAGAGAATGTGTCTGGGGATATGGCAGACGGAGTGGTGTGGGAAAGCCATAAGGCAGTACTCAGGGGTGAACTGATCTCCCTAGGCTCTAAACTTAAAAAGGAAAGGCAGATAGACTTCCAGAGGGTACTGACAGCTTTACAGGAAGAAGAACTTAAACACAAACGTCAGGGAGATGTTCAAGCCCGTGATCGGTTGATTGAACTGAGGGAACTCTTTTCACGCCTCCTTGACCGTCGAGCGCGCAGACAACTACGCTACCTTTCACATAAATACTACGAACAGGGAAATAAGTGCAGTAGAATGCTCGCTAGAGCGCTCCGGCAGAGAAGACTGACAGCTCACGTGCACTCTCTCTGGTCCCCTGACGGTACGGCTACACTACACTCCTCTGGGATTGCCTCCATCTTTAGAGATTATTATGCGGACTTATATCACCTAGATAAGGAGATCTCCCACACAGGGCGGACAGCGAAAATGAAAGCTATTGGCGACTACCTCGCCTCAGCCGGACTTCCCTCCCTGACACCCGAACAGCAGCTAGACCTTGACGCCCCCGTCTCCCCTCAGGAGATCATCTCGACAGTAAAAGCCTTACCTAATGGGAAGAGCCCTGGCCCGGATGGATATTCCAAAGCATACTATGTAAAATTTCTCCCTTTGCTACAAAATCATATGTGTAGGTATTTTAATTCTTTAGCCACAAACCACCAGATCCCCCCTGAGGCATTATTGGCCCACATCACCGTAATCCCGAAGGAAGGCAAGGACCCTACTCTCCCACAAAGCTATCGACCAATATCACTTCTTAACGTCGATATAAAAATTTTTGCTAAGATCATGGCAAATCGACTTAAATATGTCTTGCCCTCCTTTATCCACCCTGATCAAACGGGATTTATCCCAGGTAGAGAGGCTAGGGACAACTCCATCCGGGCCATGCAGCTTATACAATGGGCATGTTCCCATAGGAATTCCACCCCGTACCTTATTCTGTCCACGGATGCCGAAAAGGCTTTTGACAGAATAGATTGGTCATACCTTAAGGCGGTGCTGGAGGCTTGGGGACTAGGCCCTCATATGCTTAGATGGATCATGGCACTTTACGCGACCCCCAGTGCGAAGGTCAAGGTAAATGGCCACCTATCCCTGGGGTTCCCCTTACGGAATGGCACGAGGCAGGGGTGCCCCCTCTCCCCCCTCTTGTTCGCTCTGGCTATAGAGCCACTGCTTCGAACAATACGGGCGAGTGCTGACATCAGAGGGGTGATGGTGGGGTCAACGGAACACAAACTGTCGGCCTATGCCGACGACGTGCTCTTTCATTTGACCCAGCCCTTGGTGTCACTGCCAAACCTTATGAGGGAACTAAAAACTTTTGGTCAGGTGTCCAATTTTAAAATAAATTTTTCGAAATCTGAAATTCTGCCCATCACCATCCCTGCGAAGATGGCTAATGACTTACAACAAGCTTTCCCATTTAGTTGGGCTACAACGTCGATTAAGTACCTGGGTATACAACTTACCAATCGATTTGATAATATTTACTCAGCTAATTTTCCCACCCTTTTGAGCATGGTGCGTAGAGACTTACAGAATTGGGCCAAGACCTCCTTCACATGGCTGGGCAAACTTAGCATACTCAAGATGAACATCCTTCCAAGGGTGCTCTTTTATCTACAAATGCTGCCGGTCCCTCTCCCCAGGAGCTTCTTTACACAGCTTCAAAGCCTAATGATTAATTTCATCTGGCATGGCAAAAGGCCAAGACTGGCTGCGTCTTTATTACAGAAGGCCAAGGAAATGGGAGGCCTGGGCCTCCCGGATATAAGGCGATACTACAGAGCCATTGCGATCCAACATATCCTCAACTGGCGGCATCATGGGGGTTCAAAAATATGGGTCTCCTTGGAGAAGAGCTTGGCAGACTTGTCTTACGCGCCTTGGCTGCCGCGTGAATACAGAGGACTCTCACAAACGTCCTCCCCGCTAACTACTCATATCCTGCGGGTCTGGGATCGCACGAATGCTTTGTACGCTTTGGTGCCCCCCGGCTCCCCACTGACACTGCTGGGGGGGTTCAGGTGGTTCCCTCCTGGGGAGCAAAGGACCTTTTTTGGTACATGGGTTACAGATGGTAATTATAGCTGTGGCAAATTTGTAGATAGGGGTAGTCTGATACCCCTAGATGCCTTGAGGACTAGCCATGGCAGATTCCCCATGGATTGGTGGAGACACCAGCAACTCCAACACTTCATTGCAACAGAGGGAGCTTCGATGAGAGGGCTAGACACCATTACCACACTAGAAAGATTTTTCATAGAAGAAGAACCAACTCCCCATCTGATCTCTGAGTTATATAGGCTACTGGGTTCAGTTTCCGCTGCTTGCAAGCCGGCTTTCATAAGAGAATGGGAGCGGGACCTAGGGATAGAGTTCTCACCAGAACAGCGCCTACACATGTATAAATTAGCACATTCTAGCTCCATTGAGTCCAGAACGCAGGAAACTAACTACAAGCTTCTAACTCGTTGGTACCGGGTACCAGCCATCATAGCACGTATTTATCCCTCGGTTTCTGACCGCTGCTGGCGTGATTGCGGTCAGAAAGGCACCCTCCTTCATGTGTGGTGGGAATGCCCAGTAATTAGGCCGTTCTGGACGGAAGTACAGGCTACCATTAAAAATGCCCTGCAGATTGAGATCCCGTTCTCCCCGGAGCATTTTCTCTTGCACCTCCCCGCCCTCCCTCTGAGCCATTACAAAAAAAGCGCCCTTCCTCATCTATTAAACGCTGCTAAAAGGCTGGTACCTCTCCACTGGAAGAGTCCACGGATTCCTACCTTAAAAGAATGGTTACAGAAGGTGGAGGATATCAGAGAGGCGGAGGAATGGGTGGCGAGGTGCAGGAATAGGAGTGAGCGCTTTGATAGTATCTGGGCCCAGTGGCGGAGATTCACCATTGACACTAATCCTGTGTCCTCTAGCCTGGAAGTCGCGCTGTTGGAGTTAGCGGAGCCCTCCTTGAAGCTAAGGAGGCCTGTATGTGGTGACGTGCGTACCTGAATGGCATGTCTCACCGCCCTATTGATTGCACCCGGTGTAGACCTTTCTCTTTCCTTATGCATGGTTCACAAGGTCCACAGTTGAAGGCTCATATGAGACGCTAGGCGTCTTTAGTTTTTTTTTTTTTTGTTTAAAAGGCAAGTTTTGTATCTCCCTTATTAAATGTTATAGAGTCATTACCGGGGCAGACCTATGGGATAGGGGCTCCGTCTGGTGATACAGGCACCTTTCAAAGGCATTGACCCCGGGGGATGCCCATGGGGCGCCTCCCTCTTGGTGGAGGTTAGCTGGAGGCATATGGCCCCCCTCCCGAGGGACCCGCCCGGTGGGCATCTCGGGGGCCTTAAAGCAGGGACGAGACCCCCCCTCCAATACAGAATGGAGGGCTTTTAAGACGGGTCCGGCCAGGAAGTTGCCATGGCGGGACCCCCCCCTGGGACTCATTTTTGACTGTCTCACAGTGCAATACAGTTTGGAGAAGATTTAATCCCTCATCCCCTTCCCCCTCCTTCCCTTACCCCTCCGTTTTATACTCTGACTTGTGATTGGTTTGATAACCTGTTTTTGTCTGGAACGTCTAGGTCTGCACTGTAAGAATTGCACTGTATTGTGGTAAGAATGACCATAGACTATATGTTTGTATGTTCCTTTTAATATATAAAATAAAAATAAAGATTATACAAAAAAAAAAAAAAAGCTGTTGTTTTTCAAATTTTATTTATAGCACAAAAAATTTAAAACGGCAAAGGTGATCGAATACTTTAGTTGTGGGGAAAAAAAGGACATCAGTTTTATTTGGGTACAGCATCGCACGACCGCGCAATTGCCAGTTAAAGTAACGCAGTGCCGTATCACAAAAAATGACCTGGTCATGAAAAAAGGGTAAATCTTCCGGTGCTAAAGTGGAAGATTTCAGCTAAGCTCAGCACCAAGATATAAAAAAGGAAATCTTGGTGCTGAGTGTGGAAGCTTTTCGAGCAAAGCGTCAAATCACTCTGGTGGGAAAAGGACTTTTCTGAACCATGCAAAGTGAATATTAGTAAAGAAGAAGAAGAAGTGATGTTTACTTTGAATACTCAATCGTGTGTGAAAAAAAGAAATTACATTTAAAAAAAATATATTTTCGCTGGAACATGATTGGTTGGGTGAAATCAGCTTTACGTTATTCAGTAGCTTAAGTGAGCAGTCCCTCCTGAAGCAGAACTGGATGCTGTTCTTCTGAAAGCAGGGCTGGATGCTGTACCTGTCCCCCCCCCCCGAAGCAGGGCTGGACACTGCACATGTACCTCCCAAAGCAGGGCTGGACGCTGCACATGTCCCTCATGAAGCAGAACTGGACACTGCCCCTCCCGAAGCAGGGCTGGACATTGCACCTGCCCCTCCTGAAGCAGGGCTGGATGTTGCACCTGTCCCTCCTGAAGCAGGGCTGGATGCTGCACCTATCCCTCCCGAAGCAGGGCTGGATGCTGCACCTGTCCCTCCTTAAGCAGGGCTGGATGCTGTACCTGTCCCTCCCGAAACAGGGCTGGATTCTGCACCTGTCCCTCCCGAAACAGGGCTGGATTCTGCACCTGTCCCTCCCGAAACAGGGCTGGATGCTGCACCTGTCCCTCCTGAAGCAGGGCTGGATGCTGCACCTGTCCCTCCCGAAAAAGGGCTGGATGCTGCACCTGTCCCTCCTGAAGCAGGGCTGGATGCTGCACCTGTCCCTCCCGAAACAGGGCTGGATGCTGCACCTGTCCCTCCTGAAGCAGGGCTGGATGCTGCACCTGTCCCTCCCGAAACAGGGCTGGATGCTGCACCTGTCCCTCCCAAAACAGGGCTGGATTCTGCACCTGTCCCTCCCGAAACAGGGCTGGATTCTGCACCTGTACCTCCCGAAACAGGGCTGGATTCTGCACCTGTCACTCCCGAAACAGGGCTGGATGCTGCACCTGTCCCTCCTGAAACAGGGCTGGATGCTGCACCTGTCCCTCCTGAAGCAGGGCTGGATGCTGCACCTGTCCCTCGCAAAACAGGGCTGGATTCTGCACCTGTCCCTCCCGAAACAGGGCTGGATGCTGCACCTGTCCCTCCTGAAGCAGGGCTGGATGCTGCACCTGTCCCTCCCAAAACAGGGCTGGATTCTGCACCTGTCCCTCCCGAAACAGGGCTGGATTCTGCACCTGTCCCTCCCGAAACAGGGCTGGATGCTGCACCTGTCCCTCCCGAAACAGGGCTGGATGCTGCACCTGTCCCTCCCGAAACAGGGCTGGATGCTGCACCTGTCCCTCCCGAAACAGGGCTGGATGCTGCACCTGTCCCTCCCGAAAAAGGGCTGGATGCTGCACCTGTCCCTCCCGAAACAGGGCTGGATGCTGCACCTGTCCCTCCCAAAGCAGGGCTGGATGCTGAACCTGTCCCTCCCGAAACAGGGCTGGATTCTGCACCTGTCCCTCCCGAAACAGGGCTGGATTCTGCACCTGTACCTCCCGAAACAGGGCTGGATTCTGCACCTGTCACTCCCGAAACAGGGCTGGATGCTGCACCTGTCCCTCCTGAAGCAGGGCTGGATGCTGCACCTGTCCCTCCCGAAACAGGGCTGGATGCTGCACCTGTCCCTCCTGAAGCAGGGCTGGATGCTGCACCTGTCCCTCCCGAAACAGGGCTGGATTCTGCACCTGTACCTCCCGAAACAGGGCTGGATTCTGCACCTGTCACTCCCGAAACAGGGCTGGATTCTGCACCTGTCACTCCCGAAACAGGGCTGGATGCTGCACCTGTCCCTCCTGAAGCAGGGCTGGATGCTGCACCTGTCCCTCCCAAAACAGGGCTGGATTCTGCACCTGTTCCTCCCGAAACAGGGCTGGATGTTGCACCTGTCCCTCCTGAAGCAGGGCTGGATGCTGCACCTGTCCCTCCCAAAACAGGGCTAGATGCTGCACCTGTCCCTCCTGAAGCGGGGATGGATTCTGAACCTGTCCCTCCCGAAACGGGGCTGGATTCTGCACCTGTCCCTCCCGAAACAGGGCTGGATGCTGCACCTGTCCCTCCTGAAGCAGGGCTGGATGCTGCACCTGTCCCTCCTGAAACAGGGATGGATTCTGCACCTGTCCCTCCTGAAACAGGGCTGGATGCTGCACCTGTCCCTCCCGAAACAGGGCTGGATGCTGCACCTGTCCCTCCCGAAACAGGGCTGGATGCTGCACCTGTCCCTCCCGAAACAGGGCTGGATGCTGCACCTGTCCCTCCCGAAACAGGGCTGGATGCTGCACCTGTCCCTCCAGAAAAAGGGCTGGATGCTGCACCTGTCCCTCCCGAAACAGGGCTGGATGCTACACCTGTCCCTCCTGAAGCAGGGCTGGATGCTGAACCTGTCCCTCCCGAAACAGGGCTGGATTCTGCACCTGTCCCTCCCGAAACAGGGCTGGATGCTGCATCTGTCCCTCCCGAAACAGGGCTGGATTCTGCACCTGTCCCTCCCGAAACAGGGCTGGATGCTGCACCTGTCCCTCCCGAAACAGGGCTGGATGCTGCACCTGTCCCTCCTAAAGCAGGGCTGGATGCTGCACCTGTCCCTCCTGAAACAGGGCTGGATGCTGCACCTGTCCCTCCCGAAACAGGGCTGGATGCTGCACCTGTCCCTCCCAAAACAGGGCTGGATGCTGCACCTGTCCCTCCTGAAGCAGGGCTAGATTCTGAACCTGTCCCTCCCGAAAAAGGGCTGGATGCTGCACCTGTCCCTCCCAAAACAGGGCTGGATGCTGCACCTGTCCCTCCTGAAGCAGGGCTGGATTCTGCACCTGTCCCTCCTGAAGCAGGGCTGGATGCTGCACCTGTCCCTCCCAAAGCAGGGCTGGATGCTGCACCTGTCCCTCCTGAAGCAGGGCTGGATGCTGCACCTGTCCCTCCCGAAACAGGGCTGGATGCTGCACCTGTCCCTCCCGAAACAGGGCTGGATGCTGCACCTGTCCCTCCCAAAACAGGGCTGGATGCTGCACCTGTCCCTCCTGAAACAGGGCTGGATGCTGCACCTGTCCCTCCCGAAACAGGGCTGGATGCTGCACCTGTCCCTCCTGAAACAGGGCTGGATGCTGCACCTGTCCCTCCCGAAACAGGGCTGGATGCTGCACCTGTCCCTCCCGAAACAGGGCTGGATGCTGCACCTGTCCCTCCCGAAACAGGGCTGGATGCTGCACCTGTCCCTCCCGAAACAGGGCTGGATGCTGCACCTGTCCCTCCCGAAGCAGGGCTGGATGCTGCACCTGTCCCTCCTGAAGCAGGGCTGGATGCTGCACCTGTCCCTCCCAAAACAGGGCTGGATGCTGCACCTGTCCCTCCTGAAGCAGGGCTGGATTCTGAACCTGTCCCTCCCGAAACAGGGCTGGATGCTGCACCTGTCCCTCCCAAAACAGGGCTGGATGCTGCACCTGTCCCTCCTGAAGCAGGGCTGGATTCTGAACCTGTCCCTCCCGAAACAGGGCTGGATTCTGCACCTGTCCCTCCCGAAACAGGGCTGGATGTTGCACCTGTCCCTCCCGAAACAGGGCTGGATGTTGCACCTGTCCCTCCTGAAGCAGGGCTGGATGCTGCACCTGTCCCTCCCAAAGCAGGGCTGGATGCTGCACCTGTCCCTCCCAAAGCAGGGCTGGATGCTGCACCTGTCCCTCCCAAAGCAGGGCTGGATGCTGCACCTGTCCCTCCCGAAACAGGGCTGGATTCTGCACCTGTCCCTCCTGAAACAGGGCTGGATGCTGCACCTGTCCCTCCCAAAGCAGGGCTGGATGCTGCACCTGTCCCTCCCGAAACAGGGCTGGATTCTGCACCTGTCCCTCCCGAAACAGGGCTGGATGCTGCACCTGTCCCTCCCGAAACAGGGCTGGATGCTGCACCTGTCCCTCCTGAAGCAGGGCTGGATGCTGCACCTGTCCCTCCCGAAACAGGGCTGGATGCTGCACCTGTCCCTCCTGAAGCAGGGCTGGATTCTGCACCTGTCCCTCCTGAAACAGGGCTGGATGCTGCACCTGTCCCTCCCGAAACAGAGCTGGATGCTGCACCTGTCCCTCCCGAAACAGGGCTGGATTCTGCACCTGTCCCTCCCGAAACAGGGCTGGATGCTGCACCTGTCCCTCCTGAAGCAGGGCTGGATGCTGCACCTGTCCCTCCTGCAACAGGGCTGGATGTTGCACCTGTCCCTCCCGAAACAGGGCTGGATGCTGCATCTGTCCCTCCCGAAACAGGGCTGGATTCTGCACCTGTCCCTCCCGAAACAGGGCTGGATGCTGCACCTGTCCCTCCCGAAACAGGGCTGGATGCTGCACCTGTCCCTCCTAAAGCAGGGCTGGATGCTGCACCTGTCCCTCCTGAAACAGGGCTGGATGCTGCACCTGTCCCTCCCAAAACAGGGCTGGATGCTGCACCTGTCCCTCCTGAAGCAGGGCTAGATTCTGAACCTGTCCCTCCCGAAAAAGGGCTGGATGCTGCACCTGTCCCTCCCAAAACAGGGCTGGATGCTGCACCTGTCCCTCCTGAAGCAGGGCTGGATTCTGCACCTGTCCCTCCTGAAGCAGGGCTGGATGCTGCACCTGTCCCTCCCAAAGCAGGGCTGGATGCTGCACCTGTCCCTCCTGAAGCAGGGCTGGATGCTGCACCTGTCCCTCCCGAAACAGGGCTGGATGCTGCACCTGTCCCTCCCAAAACAGGGCTGGATGTTGCACCTGTCCCTCCTGACGCAGGGCTGGATGCTGCACCTGTCCCTCCCAAAGCAGGGCTGGATGCTGCACCTGTCCCTCCCGAAACAGGGCTGGATGCTGCACCTGTCCCTCCCGAAACAGGGCTGGATGCTGCACCTGTCCCTCCCGAAACAGGGCTGGATGCTGCACCTGTCCCTCCCAAAACAGGGCTGGATGCTGCACCTGTCCCTCCTGAAACAGGGCTGGATGCTGCACCTGTCCCTCCCGAAACAGGGCTGGATGCTGCACCTGTCCCTCCTGAAACAGGGCTGGATGCTGCACCTGTCCCTCCCGAAACAGGGCTGGATGCTGCACCTGTCCCTCCCGAAACAGGGCTGGATGCTGCACCTGTCCCTCCCGAAACAGGGCTGGATGCTGCACCTGTCCCTCCCGAAACAGGGCTGGATGCTGCACCTGTCCCTCCTGAAGCAGGGCTGGATGCTGCACCTGTCCCTCCCGAAACAGGGCTGGATGCTGCACCTGTCCCTCCCGAAACAGGGCTGGATGCTGCACCTGTCCCTCCTGAAGCAGGGCTGGATTCTGAACCTGTCCCTCCCGAAACAGGGCTGGATGCTGCACCTGTCCCTCCCAAAACAGGGCTGGATGCTGCACCTGTCCCTCCTGAAGCAGGGCTGGATTCTGAACCTGTCCCTCCCGAAACAGGGCTGGATTCTGCACCTGTCCCTCCCGAAACAGGGCTGGATGTTGCACCTGTCCCTCCCGAAACAGGGCTGGATGTTGCACCTGTCCCTCCTGAAGCAGGGCTGGATGCTGCACCTGTCCCTCCCAAAGCAGGGCTGGATGCTGCACCTGTCCCTCCCAAAGCAGGGCTGGATGCTGCACCTGTCCCTCCCAAAGCAGGGCTGGATGCTGCACCTGTCCCTCCCGAAACAGGGCTGGATTCTGCACCTGTCCCTCCTGAAACAGGGCTGGATGCTGCACCTGTCCCTCCCAAAGCAGGGCTGGATGCTGCACCTGTCCCTCCCGAAACAGGGCTGGATTCTGCACCTGTCCCTCCCGAAACAGGGCTGGATGCTGCACCTGTCCCTCCTGAAGCAGGGCTGGATGCTGCACCTGTCCCTCCCGAAACAGGGCTGGATGCTGCACCTGTCCCTCCTGAAGCAGGGCTGGATTCTGCACCTGTCCCTCCTGAAACAGGGCTGGATGCTGCACCTGTCCCTCCCGAAACAGAGCTGGATGCTGCACCTGTCCCTCCCGAAACAGGGCTGGATTCTGCACCTGTCCCTCCCGAAACAGGGCTGGATGCTGCACCTGTCCCTCCTGAAGCAGGGCTGGATGCTGCACCTGTCCCTCCTGCAACAGGGCTGGATGTTGCACCTGTCCCTCCCGAAACAGGGCTGGATGCTGCATCTGTCCCTCCCGAAACAGGGCTGGATTCTGCACCTGTCCCTCCCGAAACAGGGCTGGATGCTGCACCTGTCCCTCCCGAAACAGGGCTGGATGCTGCACCTGTCCCTCCTAAAGCAGGGCTGGATGCTGCACCTGTCCCTCCTGAAACAGGGCTGGATGCTGCACCTGTCCCTCCCAAAACAGGGCTGGATGCTGCACCTGTCCCTCCTGAAGCAGGGCTAGATTCTGAACCTGTCCCTCCCGAAAAAGGGCTGGATGCTGCACCTGTCCCTCCCAAAACAGGGCTGGATGCTGCACCTGTCCCTCCTGAAGCAGGGCTGGATTCTGCACCTGTCCCTCCTGAAGCAGGGCTGGATGCTGCACCTGTCCCTCCCAAAGCAGGGCTGGATGCTGCACCTGTCCCTCCTGAAGCAGGGCTGGATGCTGCACCTGTCCCTCCCGAAACAGGGCTGGATGCTGCACCTGTCCCTCCCAAAACAGGGCTGGATGTTGCACCTGTCCCTCCTGACGCAGGGCTGGATGCTGCACCTGTCCCTCCCAAAGCAGGGCTGGATGCTGCACCTGTCCCTCCCGAAACAGGGCTGGATGCTGCACCTGTCCCTCCCGAAACAGGGCTGGATGCTGCACCTGTCCCTCCCAAAACAGGGCTGGATGCTGCACCTGTCCCTCCTGAAACAGGGCTGGATGCTGCACCTGTCCCTCCCGAAACAGGGCTGGATGCTGCACCTGTCCCTCCTGAAACAGGGCTGGATGCTGCACCTGTCCCTCCCGAAACAGGGCTGGATGCTGCACCTGTCCCTCCCGAAACAGGGCTGGATGCTGCACCTGTCCCTCCCGAAACAGGGCTGGATGCTGCACCTGTCCCTCCCGAAGCAGGGCTGGATGCTGCACCTGTCCCTCCTGAAGCAGGGCTGGATGCTGCACCTGTCCCTCCCAAAACAGGGCTGGATGCTGCACCTGTCCCTCCTGAAGCAGGGCTGGATTCTGAACCTGTCCCTCCCGAAACAGGGCTGGATGCTGCACCTGTCCCTCCTGAAGCAGGGCTGGATTCTGAACCTGTCCCTCCCGAAACAGGGCTGGATTCTGCACCTGTCCCTCCCGAAACAGGGCTGGATGCTGCACCTGTCCCTCCTGAAGCAGGGCTGGATGCTGCACCTGTCCCTCCTGCAACAGGGCTGGATGTTGCACCTGTCCCTCCTGAAGCAGGGCTGGATGCTGCACCTGTCCCTCCCGAAACAGGGCTGGATGCTGCACCTGTCCCTCCCAAAGCAGGGCTGGATGCTGCACCTGTCCCTCCCGAAACCGGGCTGGATGCTGCACCTGTCCCTCCTGAAGCAGGGCTGGATGCTGCACCTGTCCCTTCTGAAACAGGGCTGGATGCTGCACCTGTCCCTCCCGAAACAGAGCTGGATGCTGCACCTGTCCCTCCCGAAACAGAGCTGGATTCTGCACCTGTCCCTCCCGAAACAGGGCTGGATGCTGCACCTGTCCCTCCCGAAACAGAGCTGGATGCTGCACCTGTCCCTCCCGAAACAGAGCTGGATTCTGCACCTGTCCCTCCCGAAACAGGGCTGGATTCTGCACCTGTCCCTCCTGAAACAGGGCTGGATGCTGCACCTGTCCCTCCCGAAACAGAGCTGGATGCTGCACCTGTCCCTCCCGAAACAGAGCTGGATTCTGCACCTGTCCCTCCCGAAACAGGGCTGGATGCTGCACCTGTCCCTCCTGAAACAGGGCTGGATGCTGCACCTGTCCCTCCTGAAGCAGGGCTGGATGCTGAACCTGTCCCTCCCGAAACAGGGCTGGATTCTGCACCTGTCCCTCCCGAAACAGGGCTGGATGCTGCACCTGTCCCTCCTTAAGCAGGGCTGGATGCTGCACCTGTCCCTCCTGAAGCAGGGCTGGATGCTGCACCTGTCCCTCCCGAAACAGGGCTGGATGCTGCACCTGTCCCTCCCGAAACAGAGCTGGATGCTGCACCTGTCCCTCCTTAAGCAGGGCTGGATGCTGCACCTGCCCCTCCCGAAACAGGGCTGGATTCTGCAATTGTCCCTCCCGAAACAGGGCTGGATTCTGCACCTGTCCCTCCCGAAACAGGGCTGGATGCTGCACCTGTCCCTCCTGAAGCAGGGCTGGATGCTGCACCTGTCCCTCCCGAAACAGGGCTGGATTCTGCACCTGTCCCTCCCGAAACAGGGCTGGATGCTGCACCTGTCCCTCCCGAAACAGGGCTGGATGCTGCACCTGTCCCTCCTAAAGCAGGGCTGGATGCTGCACCTGTCCCTCCCGAAACAGGGCTGGATGCTGCACCTGTCCCTCCCGAAACAGGGCTGGATGCTGCACCTGTCCCTCCCGAAACAGGGCTGGATTCTGCACCTGTCCCTCCTGAAGCAGGGCTGGATGCTGCACCTGTCACTCCCGAAACAGGGCTGGATTCTGCACCTGTCCCTCCTGAAGCAGGGCTGGATGCTGCACCTGTCCCTCCCAAAGCAGGGCTGGATGCTGCACCTGTCCCTCCCGAAACAGGGCTGGATTCTGCACCTGTCCCTCCCAAAACAGGGCTGGATGTTGCACCTGTCCCTCCTGACGCAGGGCTGGATGCTGCACCTGTCCCTCCCAAAGCAGGGCTGGATGCTGCACCTGTCCCTCCCGAAACAGGGCTGGATGCTGCACCTGTCCCTCCCGAAACAGGGCTGGATGCTGCACCTGTCCCTCCCGAAACAGGGCTGGATGCTGCACCTGTCCCTCCCGAAACAGGGCTGGATGCTGCACCTGTCCCTCCCGAAACAGGGCTGGATGCTGCACCTGTCCCTCCTGAAGCAGGGCTGGATGCTGAACCTGTCCCTCCCGAAACAGGGCTGGATGCTGCACCTGTCCCTCCTGAAGCAGGGCTGGATGCTGAACCTGTCCCTCCCGAAACAGGGCTGGATTCTGCACCTGTCCCTCCCGAAACAGGGCTGGATGCTGCACCTGTCCCTCCTGAAGCAAGGCTGGATGCTGCACCTGTCCCTCCTTAAGCAGGGCTGGATGCTGCACCTGTCCCTCCTGAAGCAGGGCTGGATGCTGCACCTGTCCCTCCCGAAACAGGGCTGGATGCTGCACCTGTCCCTCCAGAAACAGGGCTGGATGCTGCACCTGTCCCTCCCGAAACAGAGCTGGATGCTGCACCTGTCCCTCCTGAAGCAGGGCTGGATGCTGCACCTGTCCCTCCTTAAGCAGGGCTGGATGCTGCACCTGTCCCTCCTTAAGCAGGGCTGGATGCTGCACCTGTCCCTCCTGAAGCAGGGCTGGATGCTGCACCTGTCCCTCCTTAAGCAGGGCTGGATGCTGCACCTGTCCCTCCTGAAGCAGGGCTGGATGCTGCACCTGTCCCTCCCGAAACAGGGCTGGATGCTGCACCTGTCCCTCCAGAAACAGGGCTGGATGCTGCACCTGTCCCTCCCGAAACAGGGCTGGATGCTGCACCTGCCCCTCCCGAAACAGGGCTGGATTCTGCACCTGTCCCTCCCGAAACAGGGCTGGATTCTGCACCTGCCCCTCCCGAAACAGGGCTGGATTCTGCACCTGTCCCTCCCGAAACAGGGCTGGATGCTGCACCTGTCCCTCCCGAAACAGGGCTGGATGCTGCACCTGTCCCTCCAGAAACAGGGCTGGATTCTGCACCTGTCCCTCCTGAAGCAGGGCTGGATGCTGCACCTGTCCCTCCCGAAACAGGGCTGGATGCTGCACCTGTCCCTCCTGAAGCAGGGCTGGATGCTGCACCTGTCCCTCCTGAAGCAGGGCTGGATGCTGCACCTGTCCCTCCCGAAACAGGGCTGGATGCTGCACCTGTCCCTCCCGAAACAGGGCTGGATTCTGCACCTGTCCCTCCCGAAACAGGGCTGGATGTTGCACCTGTCCCTCCTGAAGCAGGGCTGGATGCTGCACCTGTCCCTCCCGAAACAGGGCTGGATGCTGCACCTGTCCCTCCCGAAACAGGGCTGGATGCTGCACCTGTCCCTCCTGAAGCAGGGCTGGATGCTGCACCTGTCCCTCCTGAAGCAGGGCTGGATGCTGCACCTGTCCCTCCCAAAACAGGGCTGGATGCTGCACCTGTCCCTCCTGAAGCAGGGCTGGATTCTGAACCTGTCCCTCCCGAAACAGGGCTGGATTCTGCACCTGTCCCTCCCGAAACAGGGCTGGATGTTGCACCTGTCCCTCCTGAAGCAGGGCTGGATGCTGCACCTGTCCCTCCCAAAGCAGGGCTGGATGCTGCACCTGTCCCTCCCGAAACAGGGCTGGATGCTGCACCTGTCCCTCCTGAAGCAGGGCTGGATGCTGCACCTGTCCCTCCCGAAACAGGGCTGGATTCTGCACCTGTCCCTCCTGAAACAGGGCTGGATGCTGCACCTGTCCCTCCCAAAGCAGGGCTGGATGCTGCACCTGTCCCTCCCAAAACAGGGCTGGATTCTGCACCTGTCCCTCCCGAAACAGGGCTGGATGCTGCACCTGTCCCTCCCGAAACAGGGCTGGATGCTGCACCTGTCCCTCCTGAAACAGGGCTGGATGCTGCACCTGTCCCTCCCGAAACAGAGCTGGATTCTGCACCTGTCCCTCCTGAAACAGGGCTGGATGCTGCACCTGTCCCTCCTGAAGCAGGGCTGGATGCTGCACCTGTCCCTCCCAAAGCAGGGCTGGATTCTGCACCTGTCCCTCCCGAAACAGAGCTGGATGCTGCACCTGTCCCTCCTGAAGCAGGGCTGGATGCTGCACCTGTCCCTCCTGAAGCAGGGCTGGATGCTGCACCTGTCCCTCCTGCAACAGGGCTGGATGTTGCACCTGTCCCTCCTGAAGCAGGGCTGGATGCTGCACCTGTCCCTCCCAAAGCAGGGCTGGATGCTGCACCTGTCCCTCCCGAAACAGAGCTGGATGCTGCACCTGTCCCTCCTGAAACAGGGCTGGATGCTGCACCTGTCCCTCCTGAAGCAGGGCTGGATGCTGCACCTGTCCCTCCCAAAACAGGGCTGGATGTTGCACCTGTCCCTCCTGAATCAGGGCTGGATGATGCACCTGTCCCTCCTGAAGCAGGGCTGGATGCTGCACCTGTCCCTCCCAAAACAGGGCTGGATGCTGCACCTGTCCCTCCTGAAGCAGGGCTGGATTCTGAACCTGTCCCTCCCGAAACAGGGCTGGATGTTGCACCTGTCCCTCCTGAAGCAGGGCTGGATGCTGCACCTGTCCCTCCCAAAGCAGGGCTGGATGCTGCACCTGTCCCTCCCGAAACAGGGCTGGATGCTGCACCTGTCCCTCCCGAAACAGGGCTGGATGCTGCACCTGTCTTTCATGAAGCAGGCCTGGACGCTGAACCTGTATTTCATGAAGCAGGCCTGGATGTTGCACCTGTCTTTCATGAAGCAGGCCTGGATGTTGCACCTGTCTTTCATGAAGCAGGCCTGGACGCTGCACCTGTCTTTCATGAAGCAGGCCTGGATGTTGCACCTGTCTTTCATGAAGCAGGCCTGGATGTTGCACCTGTCTTTCATGAAGCAGGCCTGGACGCTGCACCTGTCTTTCATGAAGCAGGCCTGGATGTTGCACCTGTCTTTCATGAAGCAGGCCTGGATGTTCCACCTGTCTTTCATGAAGCAGGCCTGGACGCTGCACCTGCCTTTCATGAAGCAGGCCTGGACGCTGCACCTGCCTTTCATGAAGCAGGCCTGGGCGCTGCACCTGTCTTTCATGAAGCAGGCCTGGACGCTGCACCTGTCTTTCATGAAGCAGGCCTGGACGCCGCACCTGTCTTTCATGAAGCAGGCCTGGACGCCGCACCTGTCTTTCATGAAGCAGGCCTGGATGCTGCACCTGTCTTTCATGAAGGAGGCCTGGACGTTGCACCTGTCTTTCATGAAGCAGGCCTGGATGTTGCTCCTGTCTTTCATGAAGCAGGCCTGGATGTTGCACCTGTCTTTCATGAAGCAGGCCTGGATGCTGCACCTGTCCTTCATGAAGCAGGCCTGGATGTTGCACCTGTCCCTCCCAAATCAGGGCTTGACACTGCACCTGTCCCTCCTGTAGCAGGGCTGGATGCTGCACCTGTCCCTCCCAGGTGCAAAAAACCATGGGAAGGGATGCACTGCAGCTAGACGGCCCCGTGTGCAGTAATGATGTGAAGTATCCGCTACTCATTGTCAGTATATTATTGTACTGACGGAATTTTGCTGACATTTGGATGGTCAACATCATCACAGTGTATCTAAAGCCAAAACCTTTTTTTAATGCTGTGTGGAGTGAGGAAGAATTAAAACCCCTGCCATGGTTTTATTGCTGTCCCCTCCAGGTAAATGAACCCTCTCTATGTGTCCTGGTAGTGCCACTGAGACAGAAAGTAATGGAAATCTAAATGTTATGAGTTGTCACCAAAACAGGAAGAAAGGGGACATTTTCCATTGGGGGCAACTGTGTGACAAAAAATTTCTCTTGCTATTGCATCTACATGCTACATGGCAGGAAACACAAAACATACATCATATCAGCCAATTGCATATCATACAAATTAGTCTCAACCCCCCCGACATAACATAACAGCGGTTTAAATTCTCATTCTCCGCCTCTAACCCTAATAATTATAGGAAAAAAAGTTGTGGCTTTAGATATACAATAATGATACATTTTAATACTTCTATCCATGTTCTGGCATTAAAAGATCAATGCCCTAAAAGTATGTAGAAGTGTTACCTTTGTCCCTTTTTAACTGCAATAAAGCGAACAAGGTATGTAATAAAGATAAAGGCTGAGAGATTATGAAACTATAAATGGTGGAAATCTCTCTATAAGGATATAGCTGGGTTGTTTCCTACTTTCTGTTTTATAATATGGGGTGAAGTTTTATAGAATTGCAGACACAGCTTTTAATAAATTTATACTATTACATGAAGAACAATGGGCACTTTATGGACACCTTGAGGTATGAAGGCGAAAAGTATACTTGTGGTTGGGCCTCTTTTCCGACCTGACTTTGGGGCCCCGTATCTCGGGGCCACTTAATGCCAGGATCTCCAAATTTGGATATTTTATAGCGTTAGTCCAATTGTGTTAGCACACCAAATTTGGGTTCCCAGCACAAAGTGACCCCAAGATATGGGGCCCCAAATTCGGATCACAAAATGTCAAGCACTTTTCTGCAACAGAGAATGATATTTTGTGACCCGACTTTGGGGCCCCATATCTCGGGGCCCCTTGGTGCTAGGAACCTCAAATGTGGACATATAGTGTTAGTCCAACTGTGTTAGCACACCAAATTTAGAGTTCCTAGCACCAAGTGGCCCCGAGATATGGGGCCTCAAATTCGGGTCATAAAATGTTCCTTTAAAAACACTTATAAACGCAAACGTTTATAAGTGTTATGAGGCCGCATTTAGCTACGTTTGGCATCTGAAACGTGGACAACTTTTGCATCTGAACCCATTTTTTTTGCTTCTGGAAAAACAAGGTTAAATGCAACTGCCTAAAAACGCCAAAAAACGAGACTGTGTACATGGGCACATAGGATAACATTGATTGGGTTCAGGGGCAGTTGAAAAAAGTGTCCAACTGCCTCTGAACGCACGTTTAATAGCGTCTCGTGTACATGAGGCCTAAGGCTACTATAATGCAGAGACCAGACCAGTCATCTGCAAATGGAAGAACGGTCAATCCTAAGAGAGAAATAGCTTTAGAACATTTGATCTTGAGAGTTAACATTCACCATTATGGGGCGTACACACGGTCGGACTTTTCGACTACAAAAGTCCGACAACCCGTCCGACAAACTTTCGACTGACTTTTGGCGGACTTGCAGCGGACTTTCTAACAAACGGACTTGCCTATATACGATCATACAAAAGTCCGACGGATTCGTACGTGATGACGTACACCGGACTAAAATAAGGAAGTTGATAGCCAGTAGCCAATAGTTGCCCTAGCATGGGTTTTTGTCCGTCGGACTAGCATACAGACGAGCGGATTTCTGGGTCCGGCGGAGTTACGACGTAAAGATTTGAAGCATGTTCCAAATCTAAAGTCCGTCAGATTTGGGACTGGAAAAGTCCGCTGAAAGTCTGGGGAAGCCCACACACGATCGGATTGTCCGCCGGATTTTGTCCGTCGGACTTTTGTAGCCGAAAAGTCCGATCGTGTGTACGCCCCATTAGAGAAAATAGCCCACCAGTATGGGCTAAGAACTTTCAACCAGTAGGGGAAATAATAAGAGGGAGACCTCTGCACTGTATATAGTTTATGGACAATCCTGTGCAAATAACCAAACGAACTTCCAGCTGTACTGTGAGTTTTATTACCACTACTAAATGTGACAGCTTCCTCCTGGTTGTTAGGGAGCTGGCACCTGCTAGTGTCCTAACAACCAGTGACTCATCTTCAACTGGAAAATTCAGTTGTCAGCCTGGAATTCCCAAAAGAAAGATGAATGTAAAGAAATAGTGGGGATAGTGTAAACAAACATAAATGGCATGGTCCTCCTTAAAGTGATTGTAAAGGTAAAATAAAAAATAAAAAAAAATAACAAACATATCATACTTACCTCCACTGTGCAGCTTGTTTTGCACAGAGTGGCCCCGAACCTCCTCTTCTGGGGTCCCCCGGCGGCTCTCGCAGCTCCTCTCCACATCTGATAACCCCCTCAGGGAAGCACTTCTCCGAGGGGTCTATCAGATGTGGGGAAGAGCTGCAAGAGCTGCCGGGGGACCCCAGAAGAGGAGGTTCGGGGCCACTCTGTGCAAAACAAGCTGCACAGTGGAGGTAAGTATGATATCTTTGTTATTTTTTTTTGGTTACCCTGTGGGCGCACTCCCGAGTCCAGCATTCAGCGTCCAAAGAGGCCAAATGCAGGACTCGGCGCTCGCGTCATTAACTTTGATTGACAGCAGCGGGGAGCCAATGGCTACGCTGCTATCAATCTATCCAATCAAGAGCCGAGAACCAAGACAGCGCGTCCCCGTAGGTCAAGTTTGAGGGCTCAGGTAAGGAAAACGGGGGGGGGGGGCTTGGGGGCCAGTCACTGCTAGGTGAAAAAACACAAAGGTTTACAACCCCTTTAAAATTCATACCAGGCTCTTTAGATTTGGCATGGTTTTTAAGAGGGACCGCATGAAAAAAAAAGCATGGGGTCCACTCTAAATTACATACCAGACCCTTCCACACTGGTATTAATTTTATAAGTGGAACAAAGAAAAAAGTATGGGTTCCCCCAAAAATTTATACCAGACCCTTATCCGAGCTTGCAGTCTGGGTGGCCAGAAAAGGTGGGGGATGGTGGGCAGGTATTCGTTGCCTTCCTCCTGAACCATATCAGGCCACATGCTCTTAAAATGATTATAAAGTCTTGTTTTTTTTTTTCAATAGAAATAACAAACGTGTTATACTTACCTCCTCTGTTGCAGTGGATTTGCACAAAGCAACCCCAATCCTGCTCTTCTTGGGTCTCGCTGGCCACTCCCCTCCTGTCGAGTGCCCCCACAGCAAGCAGCTTGCTATGGGGGCACCCGAGCCAAGTCACAGGTCCCTGTGTCCTCCCAGACATAGAGCTGTGGCCCAGCCCAGCCCCCTCTCTCTCCAATGGTTCCGCCGTTGTGTCTCAGCCAATCAGGAGGAAGAGTCTTGGACGGCCGAGACGCTCCTGGACATCGCAGGAGAGAGATGGGGCTCAGGTAAGTATTAGGTGGGGTGCTGGGGTGGCTGCTGCACACAGAAGGCTTTTTTTTTACTAAATCAATTTTTTATTTTCAAAGATTTTATTGGGTTTTAATAAAGTAACAAAAGAGAAAAAAGGAAAGGCTTTTTATTTTAATGCATAGAATGCATTAAGATAAAAAGCCTTCTGACTTTACAACCCCTTTAATATTGGGGGCTACCTTGCCAGGGGGTATCCCCTTGCTAAACATCTTGTCCCCAAGTCGATGAGGACGTGGGCCTCTTCCCCAACACCTTGACGTGGTGTTTGTGGGGATTTGCAGGCAGGGGTCTTATAGAAAAACTGGAACCCCCCCTCTAAAATTAAAGGGGCCCCCTGACACCAACCCCCAAGTCAGTTAAAAGGAATGCCTTCAAAGTGCATGGCGGCATGTGCGTGTTTTTCGTGAACTGATCCTTCACAGGAAATGATGAGAAGGACATTGGACTTGGATGTAGGGGCCTCAGCTGAAAGCTGTCCATAGATGGATCAATATTCAGCCGGATTAGCAGGGACCAGTTGAATTTCAATCCACGTGTCACCATCCCTGTTTGTTAAAAGTCGAACGTTAGATCAAATTCTGCTGAATAGGAATGTTGGAAAACTTTTGTCAATCAGTGGCTGCAGCTGTTGATCAGTGTTAGCGTAGCAGAGACTCCTGCTATCAGAATACAATGTCTCGGCATGTGAGGATCCCTCCATCCACCATTTTTTTTTTTTTTCTACAGCCAGCTGGCTGAACAAAAACCAATGACCCATCTATAGCCAATTTTACCTCGGTCACATACCGTGGAATGACACTATATAAGACTTTGCTTGTTGCATGTAGCGAAGCCTAGGTTTTCAGGATATACCTGGATTGAAGTTCCTCGGGGGGCTGGGCTTGTTTCATAGATAGATAGCTTCCTAATGAGTTCTACACCCTGAAGGAACCACTGAATTGATAAATCTTCTCAGAGTTTTCACAGGTTTTCTATAGCTAAATTAAAGGAAGTTTTTAGGAACCAAATGTCTCATCACACAATGTCCACTTTTCAGACAGTCACTCGCTCTGGCTGTTCACACCACCACACAAGAACATGTAGTAAAACTGATTTTTTTTTTTATTAAGCAAAATCATTATGCTTTGTGTCATATAAAAACATCAATTCGCAAGTGGAATGAATAAGTTATTCCCTTTATAGAGCAGCGTTAAAAGAAAATACAAAGCCAAGGATGGGAGGAGATATTTTCTGGGAGTAGCGGTGGAATCATCATGGGTGTAAGCCCTTGTTGACACATTGTGGGGTAGGGTGTGTAGATTCATTGGGAGGGGGGGGTGTGCTGGGGCAAAGTGGAGCTCTTTGTGGGAGGGAGAAGAGAATTAAAATGGGAAGGGAAGGAGAACAGTGTCAGTATATTAGATTTCTAGAGTCCCTTTTTAAAGCACCATGCTGTAGAGGAGACCTTCCTCCAGGACCTCTTCATTGGACTGACACCAATACTGATTCTGGACTCTGGCCGTGTTCTTTCATACTGTAATCTTCACTGGCTGCAGTATTAAGGAGCTGCCTGAAAAAAAGATGGGAAGTTAAACTACCACGGGCATCAGTGTTGTATACCTTCCAGCACACAAAAGCTGAGAACCTGTCATACAGTGAAGACACTAAACAGTACACTCTGGGGTTAATTTACTAAATCTAGAGTGCAGAATCTGGCACAGCTTTGCATTGCAGCCATTCAACCTATAAGTTCAGCTTGTTAAATTAAGCTTTGACAAAATGTAAAGTAATGCACTTGAGGGCTGAAAAATTTGAATGCAAGTTACTCACTATGGGAGAACCTCTGGGGGAATGCAGGATGGGGAAAGATCTGGGGGTCTTAGTAGATGACAGGCTCAGCAATAGCATGCAATGCCAAGCTGCAGCAAGCAAAGCCAGCAAAATATTAGCATGCTTTAAAAAGGGGATTTACTCTAGAGATAAAACGATAATTCTCCCACTTTACAAAACTCTGGTTAGGCCACATCTGGACTATTCCGTCCATTACTGGTCTACAGTCCTTAGGAAGGATGTGCTGGAACTGGAGAGAGTCCAGAGAAGGCCAACAAAGTTAATAATGGGACTGGAGGACCTCAGTTATGAGGAACGACTACCAACATTAAACTTATTCTCTCTGGAGAAGAGACGCTTGAGGGATATGATAGCGATATAGGTGACAGACTCCGGAGACCCTGTTGGGTATCTCCGCCAAGAAGCTGCTTCCCAAGTTCTGGAACAGGAGATCCGCGAGTCTGGCTATAGTTACCCCAATAACTAGGCAATACCGGTTTTGGAGTAAACCAGAATAATAACTGTTTTATTTGAAATCTCACACAAATATATACACCAGGATGACATCCCCCCTCCTGACCATATTACCCTAACGATACAACTGTAACCAGAAACCTAATTAACTAGTCATTTAAACCGGCCTAGGTGCCTAGACTTTTCGGCTTCAAGCTCACAATTTACACTCCTCATTATTACAAGTATAAACACATCCCCCAATAGTTTGCCAGGAGACAAAGGTGTGTGAATTAGCACAATTAACACTGGGTGAAAGACCCTTCAGACTAGTGGACAACAGGAGACCCAGGGCTTTCCAGATATCATCATTCCTTTCACATTTTTCTACTGAGTCCCAAGCTGGCAGAGACCATCATGGCCTCCTTAAAGTGGGAGTCCGGCGACCAATCTTTTTTTTTTTTTTTAGGTCATTGAGACACTTTGCTAATCCCAAAATAATACTCACAGTTTGGGTGTAATATTTCCGCCTCTGTCTGTTTTCGTACTGAAGAATAACTTTAAAAATGTGATGCTGGCTGTTTCCATTTTGCTTGTGGGCATGTGAAGCCCACAAGCATTGATTTCCTGGATGCTGTGAATGCTGTTCATTCACAGCTTGTTCACAAGCATGATCATTGTTTCCGCACTGAATCTTGGGAAGCCTGACACTAAGCTCCCAGGAGACAGTGCGGCGCCGGGGAAAGGCAATAAACACGCCTACTCCCATGGGAGGAGAGACAGGAAATGCCACAATAAAGTACAATATAAAGGTAATTACAGCGATAAAAAAAAAATTTGTGCGGCATTTGAACATCTATGCAATTAACTGAAGGGGGTAAGATTAAGTTAAAAATTTGAGTGGAACCCCACTTTAATAATGTCCTTTTGCATTACATAACAGAACATCTTCCTAAATGCTTGTAGCTCCCTCAAATGCCAGGGCCCATAGTCGGTAGGCAAGTGGCTAGCATTCAGTCCCCTCCAAAAGCCTCTGTCCCGGGTGAGTCTGTCACAATATACAAATACCTCAATGGTTAAATTTCTGAACGTATCAGCGCATAGTGGTCATGCGGATACGGTATAGGTTACGAGTGCCACGTCCTATCATATTAGATTAGAGGAAAATAGAGAGTTTGGGCTTGGGACTTTTTAGGCACAATAATTGCTAAATGTGTATGCTGAAAAAATTTTGTCCAATAAAATATTTTGTCCATTACAGTATTCAGTTCTGTGCTCTTGAAGAAGCGCGTGTGGCATGCAACATGTCGGGCCAATATAGAATTTGATTGTTATCACTGCATAGCTTCTGGTTCAACACAATGTAATTGTATGTAAACAGAACTGTCAGTTCTAAGTACTGTTCAAATTGTTCTCTACAACCATTAAGCTATGTATGGAGTGTATAACTTGTAAAACTGTGTGATCATGAGCTGAATTCTATTTGTTCTTCCTTTTTAATTACTATATTTTAAATATTTTCTAATAAACTAGAATTTTAAGCATACACATTTAGCAATTATTGTGCCTAAAAAGTCCCAAGCCCAAACTCTCTATTCTCCCCTAATACCTCAATGGTGATTCTAGCATAGGGAATAAATTATTCAGTTTCAGGGAGTGTAAGAAGACACCTGGCCACTCGATGAAGTTGGGGGAGAAGAGGTGTAACCCTAAACTGTGTAGGGGGGGTTTTTTCACTGTCAGGGTGGTACGGGTGTAGAATTCACTTCCACCATTGGTGGTGTCAGTGGGAAGTATTGATAGGAAAAACTCTTGTATCTTAGTGAACACGGTATACAGGAAATTATTTTTTGGACATGAACACACATACAACACTCCCACACGGGTTGAACTGAATGGACTAGTGTCTTTACCAATTCTGTAACTATGTAACAATAAAACCTGAAAGCTAAATGGTTTCTATGCAGAGCTGCACCAGATTTTGCACCCTCCAGTTTTAGTAAATCAACGCCCCTGTGTTGGGAGCTCAGATCGTTTGGGACCGCACTTCACAGAGGAGCCTTGATCCAGCAGAACCGGCAAGATGGCTTCACATGTATTTGCAAATGCATGGAAAAAAAAAAAAAAACTCTGTAAATGTTCAAAAAGTGCTTTCTATGCCGACTAGCTGGACTGAGTTGAGAGTTTGAGATCCTGTCTCTGGCAGATCTGAAAACATCGAATATTGGCAAAAATGGGAGAGATTCTTCCTCCTGCCAGTAAAAGCATTCATTGGACACCTCACCCATTAATACAGCAGATTCCCAGCATGCTTAGCAGCATAAAAACAAATACATACAATAAAACTACCGGCTTTAACTACTCAGATTAAAAACATTAAACATTTACAAACACTTATGATGCCACATTAAGTCACTCTGATAAGTGTCCCATTGTGGGGCATACATGTGAATGTACAAACTGAGAGCAGGCTCACGTGGAGGCAGCCCCTTCCAACTAAATTAGTTGAGGACAAAAGGACATACTACACACATCCACAAAATGTCACCAAAGTACAGAAGAAGTTGTTGTATGTCCTGTCCTTCTACTACCCCTCCCCCACCCAACGCTTACCATTAATTCCCAACTATCAAAATGACAACAACCCGGAGCTGCTGTGTAAATACAGCAAATACAGTAGCTGCTCTCAAAAAACAGATAATTTGACAGAGTTCAGAAACAAATGTTCAGACAGGTGATAGAGAGATAGAAAGAAACATTATCTCCTGTCTGAACAATGTTTATAAACAATGTTACTTTGTATCTCTATATCTCCTGTCTTATTTAATGTTTATAAACAATGTTACTTTGTATCTCCCTATCTCCCGTCTGATCAATATTTATAAACAATGTTACTTTGTATCTCTTTATCTCCTCTCTGATCAATGTTTATAAACAATGTTACTTTGTATCTCTCTATCTCCTGTATAATTAATGTTTATAAATAATGCTACTTTGTATTTCTTTATCTCCTATCAGATCAATGTTTATAAACAATGTTACTTTGTATCTCTATATCTCCTGTCTGATCTATGTTTATAAACAATGTTACTTTGTATCTCTTTATCTCCTGTCTGAACAATGTTTAGAAATAAAGAGATACAAAGTATTGTTTTTAAACATTGATCCAATAGGAGATAAAGAGATACAAAGTATTGTTTTTAAACATTGATCCAATAGGAGATAAAGAGATACAAAGTATCATTATTTATAACTGCACACTGTCTATATTGTTTACTCACCTTATTGATTGATTTACCACATTAAGGTTCCCATTTCCTATCCACACCCACCCCCCGGGTGGGATGCTTGCATTCATATACTATGCTGTATTTCACTAATATGACGGTATATGTACACCTGTCCTAATTTGATAAATGTTGCACATTGGTATATGAGGCTACGCTCCTCACCTTATAGGTGAGATTTGGGATTGATATCCAACCGCATAGTGCGGAATACACATGTTTTGATATATATTTTTATTTTTATTGTTTGTACTTTTTTCTCACAATCTGGGGCGTCAGCCTTAGATTGCCTGCATCAAGGTTTACATACTTTTTTATATACAATTAGCGCTACACTTTATTTGTTATATATCTTTGCACAATTTGTCTGATTGTAGTGTTGGCTGCTTTTTGATCTTTTGTGATTGGCGCGGTATTAATTCTCTACTATCTGGATTTATAAACATTGATCAGACAGGAGATAGAGAGATACAAAGTAACATTGTTTATAAACATTGATCAGACGGGAGATAGAGAGATACAAAGTCACATTATTTATAAACATCGATCAGACGGGAGATAGAGAGATACAAAGTAACATTGTTTATAAACATTGATCAGACAGGAGATAGATACAAAGTAACATTGTTTATAAACATCGATCAGACAGGAGATAGAGAGATACAAAGTAACATTGTTTATAAACATCGATCAGACAGGAGATAGAGAGATACAAAGTAACATTGTTTATAAACATCGATCAGACAGGAGATATAGGGATACAAAGTAACATTGTTAAAAAACATCGATCAGACAGCAGATATAGAGATACAAAGTAACATTGTTTATAAACATTGATCAGACAGGAGACAGAGAAATAGAAAGTAACGTTGTTTATAAACATTGATCAGACGGGAGATAGAGAGATACAAAGTAACATTGTTTATAAACATTGATCAGACAGGAGATAGATACAAAGTAACATTGTTTATAAACATCGATCAGACAGGAGATATAGAGATACAAAGTAACATTGTTAATAAACATCGATCAGACAGCAGATATAGAGATACAAAGTAACATTGTTTATAAACATTGATCAGACAGGAGACAGAGAAATAGAAAGTAACGTTGTTTATAAACATTGATCAGATGGGAGATAGAGAGACACAACATAACATTGCTTATAAACATTGTTCAGACAGGCAACATCTTGTACACATTGTTATCTTAAGTAATGACAGAGTAATGACAGAGGATGTAAAAATTGCTCAGGTCCATAAGGGGGGTAGCGGGGTGAGCTCTGAACTACAGAAACAGACCAGAAGCTCAGAGATCACCCATGACAACTGAGCTACTTCACCAAATCCTTACCAGTTAATTGCCACCACTACCCTCACTATCTCACAACTGGCCAGACAAGTGAGGGGCCAGGAGATCAGAGGACACCATAAGACATCACATCAGCAATTGGTGAACCTTAAATATCCAACCTCTGCAAAATGGTCATCGGGGCTAGAGAATCTCCTCTGGAGAATTCACCAATTGCCTGTGCCATCACTTTGCCCTTTTTATGGTGATTTACTTACGCTGAAGGTTGATGATGATGATAACAGCCCAGCATAAAGCAGTGTTGAAACTGACTGCACAAAAAGTAGGACCTTTTTTACGAGAAAGAGAAAAACGGGAAATTGTTACAGAGAGAATGAAAAGTACAGGATAATAATTACTAAATGAAGCAGAGATATTCCAACCCTTACCGCCTTCATGCCGGAGCAATACCAATACACGGCCAACAATTCCAACACCATCACCACCACAAGAGCGGGGAGGCCTGCCTGTGGAGAGCCCTGGAAGACAATTGTTTTGCATTTTTAATATTATTTTTTCTCAACCAGAGTCAATAATCCACATGCAGATAAAAAGTTCTGACTTCACTGCCTGCACACTTGTTCCATGCCAGTGAAGCCAGAAACAGCCCAACAATTAGCTTTTTTTCACAAGAGGTTCCTCAATGGCCACTCCATTATAGTCCTACCTAAAAGTATAGAAGGTGCCCTTTATTCCTTTATTAGGAGCCTCTTCTATGCCGGTGATTTCACGTTACTACCGTGGCCTGAATTTTGCTCTCTCTTGTGCCCCCCACAGTAAGCAGCTTGCTATGGGGGGCACCCGAGCCAGGCTGCAGCTCCCTGTGTCCATTCAGACATGGAGTTGCCATTCGGCCCCACCCCCTCTCTCTCCTGTTTGGCTAACTGCCTTTGATTGACAGCCACAGGAGTCAAGGGCGCCGCTGCTGTGTCTCAGCCAATCAGGAGGGAGAATCCCGGACAGCCGAGGGACTCATGGACATCACTGGACAGAGAGGGGGCTCAGGTAAGTTTCAGGGGGGTACTGGGGAGGCTGCTGCACACAGAAGGCTTTTTATCCTAATTCATGGAATGCACCTTCTGCCTTTACAACTCCTTTAAGTGAGCAATTGACCCTTGCAAGGCAGGGATCAATTTTAAGTTTCCCATGGCTGGACTTGTACAGGTTCATATTAAAGTGGTTCTAAAGACTTAAGGTTTTTTTTTACCTTAATACATTCTCTGCATTAGGGTTAAAAAAACCTTTCTTTGTCCAAGATCCCCCCAACCCCTTACACTTTCCTGAGCCTAATCTTGATCCAGCGTTGTGCATGAGAGCAGTGATTCTGTCTGCTCTCTACCTCCTAACAGGGCAAATTGATAGCAGCAGAAACCAATGGCTGTCAATCAAATCCAAAGACTTGGGAGTGAGAGGTGGGGCAAAGCCCCGCTGTCTGTGTCAATGGGCGCAGTCGGCTGGGCTCGGGAGCGAGCCCACACAAGTACACCCCTTAGCAAGTAGCTTGCTAGCAGGGTACTTGGAAGGGGGGGGGGGGCAGTAGCGTGGGTCGGGGGAAAAGGAGGATCAGGGCTGCTCTGTGCAAACCCATTACACAGAGCTGGTAAGCATAACATGTTTGTTTAAAAAAAAAAAAAAGGTTTAATCACTTTAAGTTCAGAGTAGATTATCTCCCTCATTGTTTATTTTTGATTTGCCAGTCAGCCTTTCCAGCTGCCGGCACGATCGGACAGGACCGACCTTTGTTATTTGCAGATAATAACAATTTTTATAATACTGACAAAACATTTTTATCAGAGGCTTTACTTGTCTCTCAGGGCAGTGAATATTGAGAATTATAATAAGTAGTACTTCACAGGAACCGTCTTCACCCTTCCTCTGTATTCTCCAGTATTGGTGGGATTTATAACACACAATACTACAGAAGAACGGTCTTCATGGATACCCCACCCTTCCTCTGTATGCTCCCCTATTGGTGGGATTTATAACAAACAATACTACACAAGGACCGTCTTCATGGATACCCCACCCTTCCTCTGTATGCTCCCCTATTGGTGGGATTTATAACACGCAATACTACACAAGGACCGTCTTCATGGATACCCCACCCTTCCTCTGTATTCTCCAGTATTGGTGGGATTTATAACACGCAATACTACACAAGGACCGTCTTCATGGATACCCCACCCTTCCTCTGTATTCTCCAGTATTGGTGGGATATATAACACGAAATACTACACAAGAACCATCTTCATGGATACCCCACCCTTCCTCTGTATTCTCCAGTATTAATGGGATTTATAACACGAAATACTACACAAGAACCATCTTCATGGATACCCCACCCTTCCTCTGTATTCTCCAGTATTAATGGGATTTATAACACGAAATACTACACAAGAACCATCTTCATGGATACCCCACTCTTCCTCTGTATTCACCAGTATTGGTGGGATTTATAACACGCAATACTACACAAGAACCGTCTTCATGGATACCCCACCCTTCCTCTGTATTCTCCAGTATTGGTGGGATTTATAACACGCAATACTACACAAGAACCGTCTTCATGGATACCCCACCCTTCCTCTGTATTCTCCAGTATTGGTGGGATTTATAACACGCAATACTACACAAGAACCGTCTTCATGGATACCCCACCCTTCCTCTGTATTCTCCAGTATTGGTGGGATTTATAACACACAATACTACACAAGGACCGTCTTCATGGATACCCCACCCTTCCTCTGTATTCTCCAGTATTGGTGGGATATATAACACGCAATACTACACAAGAACTTACGATATGCACCAAACAACTACCTCCTTTTTTACTGGGTCTACAAACCCACAAGTTTTTACCTATTGTATTGTGATTGTATTGTGATTGTATGCATTTTATGGATGTTTCACCTTTTAGACTATCCGCCCTGCACTCGTTTTAGGGGCTCGTCATCAATGTTTACAATGTACCAATTAGGATGTATTTGTATATGACTTGACAGTCAAACCCATATTGGGACTATTATCATGTCACTATGTTACTATGTACAAATAAAATGGCTTGATTTTACGGTAACTGACCCGCTGGCCTCATTTGCCCACTTCACTCAAAGTCCCAACCTTCCTGTTTCCTGTATGCATAGGGATGGAGACTGGCGTCTCACTCAAAGTCCCAACTTTTCGCCTCTTCATACTACACAAGAACCGTCTTCATAGATATCCCACCCTTCCTCTGTATTCTCCAGTATTGGTGGGATTTATAGCACACAATACTACACAAGAACCGTCCTCATGGATACCCCACCCTTCCTCTGTATTCTCCAGTATTGATGGGATTTATAACATGCAATACTACAGAAGAACCGTCTTCATGGATACCCCACCCTTCCTCTGTATTCTCCAGTATTGGTGGGATTTATAACACACAATACTACACAAGAACCGTCTTCATGGATACCCCACCCTTCCTCTGTATTCTCCAGTATTGGTGGGATTTATAACACACAATACTACACAAGAACCGTCTTCATGGATACCCCACCCTTCCTCTGTATTCTCCAGTATTGGTGGGATTTATAACACACAATACTACACAAGAACCGTCTTCATGGATACCCCACCCTTCCTCTGTATTCTCCAGTATTGGTGGGATTTATAACACGCAATACTACACAAGAACCGTTCTCATGGATACCCCACCCTTCCTCTGTATCCTCCAGTATTGGTGGGATTTATAACACACAATACTACACAAGAACCGTCTTCATGGATACCCCACCCTTCCTCTATATTCTCCAGTATTGGTGGGATTTATAACACACAATACTACACAAGAACCGTCTTCATGGATACCCCACCCTTCCTCTGTATTCTCCAGTATTGGTGGGATTTATAACACGCAATACTACACAAGAACCGTTCTCATGGATACCCCACCCTTCCTCTGTATCCTCCAGTATTGGTGGGATTTATAACACACAATACTACACAAGAACCGTCTTCATGGATACCCCACCCTTCCTCTGTATCCTCCAGTATTGGTGGGATTTATAACACACAATATTACACAAGAACCCTCTTCATGGATACCCCACCCTTCCTCTGTATTTTCCAGTATTGGTGGGATTTATAACACACAATACTACACAAGAACCATCTTCATGGATACCCCACCCTTCCTCTGTATTCTCCAGTATTGTTGGGATTTATAACACACAATACTACAGAAGAACGGTCTTCATGGATACCCCACCCTTCCTCTGTATTCACCAGTATTGGTGGGATTTATAACACGCAATACTACACAAGAACCGTCTTCATGGATACCCCACCCTTCCTCTGTATTCTCCAGTATTGTTGGGATTTATAACACACAATACTACAGAAGAACGGTCTTCATGGATACCCCACCCTTCCTCTGTATTCACCAGTATTGGTGGGATTTATAACACGCAATACTACACAAGAACCGTCTTCATGGATACCCCACCCTTCCTCTGTATGCACTGGGATTTCCTAGCATAAAATCTACATTTTATTTAGCCTTTGTTGAAAATTTGGCTCCTATTGATTTCAATGCATTTCACCAAAATAGGCAAACATTTTTTTTTGTATTATTATTATTTGGATAGAGTGTGGAAGCACTAGACCTCCCTTTGAGATGTTATTGCTCCAAACAATATTCATATAAGAGGCCTTGCTTCCTCAACACTTACTCATTCCAAAGAACTGATGACTATCATTTTCATATTTGTATTTTGCACAGAGCAGACCATATCATTCACTTCTAAACCTTTAGAACCACTTTAACTACTATGGTCTTTGGTCTACCAAGTTTAGGTGAAAGGCTGAAGAAAGACGGATCACAGACTCTGTTGCTAGCGATCCAGGCCACTGGCAATTTGTCAAATCAAAATCACCAGCAGCAGGATTGCTAAGAAGCTGCCTTTTTGCCCCTATGGATTCATTCTCTGTGTAGCTAAGGCAACAAGATGTCCCTTCCATCGCTAGCAGTCAAGCGTTGTTCAACAGTGTTCAAGCCACCAACAGAGACCTTGCTGCCCCTGGCTACACAGCGAGACAGAGAGACTTTTTGAAAGTCTCCTGCCACTGGTGATTTGTTGCTAGTGGCATAAATGCCCACCCGGATCCAGCCAAACCAGGGATGGCATACCATTTGTGAAAACTGTTATGCTGCACAAGTGCCACCTGGAACTTGTGGGCCAAATGTATTATGTGCCACGTGGACCCATATTGGACTGCGATAAAGCATCATGTCTATAGCAACCTGGAGGAACACAATCTGTCCACGGCACCATCATTATACCGCACAGGGGCCAACCTACCTTCTTCGTGCCCCGGGCCACACGGTTCGGACGGTCTATGGGATAGGTGAGCGGGAGCACGGTGCCGGACTGGGAGTCACAATTATGCCATAAAGGAAAGAAAACAGTGGTGTGCCCTCAATATTATGTTAGTATAAACATGTTTAAATCAGATAAATTTAGAGAGATGGTATCACTTTATTTAAAGTAGATGTAAACCCAACCACTAAAATCTCATAGACACTTTAACATGGTAATGTCATTTTCAAAATTAGGTTTATTCATTTTAAATCTGCAGTTTTTAATGAAATCTTAGCTGGTGATCCTGTCATGAAGGTCCTTTATCAGGCACTTCCTATTACATAGTTGACAACTGTCTTGGATCCTGGGTTTTCCACAGTGCCCATTTCCCTGCAGGCGGTCTCAGAGGACCAAGGACACTTGGGGCCAGTGCAGAGTAGCAGAGGGGTGCTGGGTGCAGGGATGCTCTCTGCAAAAACAACTGTGGTACCATCAGATGGAATTATCTCTATCCAACAGTAGAACTATAGTCCCAGCCTGTTATGTTAAAGAGAGGCAGGAATGTGGGACTGTGTAATCAGATTAGGAAAATCACTGACCACCAATAAAAAGGAGGGTGGGGTAACTGTTACTGCCCCCTATCACCAATGAATGTTAATGTCTGTGACAAACCCAACTGGGACAGGGTCTTTTGGAGAGGACAAGAGGCTAGCCTTCTACCCACTGATTATGGCCCATGGAGGATACTGTGTTTAAAGATAAATTAATTCCACATTTTCAGACTGCTGGAACATTCTATGAGTTTTGTCTTATGATGACTTGCCTATTGGACAGATTACACAAGTGAAAGCTGGTTAATAAAATTTGGACAACTGTGGGTTTCCATTCTGGAGAACTGGTGCTGAACTGTCTGGATGGGCATCAATACCTAGGCTTGTCCAGGTGACTAGTTGTTAATTAGCTTACTGTTTATGTTAGCTGTTCATTAGATGTACTGTTGGATGTATTGATATTACTGTTTACAGTTTGCATTGTCTAGGATTATCTGATCAAGCTTTTACCTGGTATATAGTCAGTGTATGAAGATTTGGACAGCTGCGGGTTTCCTTTCTGGGGAACTGGTGCTGAACTGTCTGGGTGGGCATTGATACCTAGGCTTGTCCAGGTGACTAGTTGTTAATTAGCTTGCTGTTTAATTAGCTTACTGTTTATGTTAGCTGTTTATTAGATGTACCATTAGCTGTATTGATAATACAGTTTGCATTGTCTAGGATAATCTGATCAAGCTCTTACCTGATTTTGCATGGTTTATAGTCTATGTGAATTTACAAGTCAGTTCCAGTGTGCACTTAAAGCAGAAGTAAACCCATCCATAAAACAGTTACCTTTCCGGCACGTGCCGGAAATGCAACACTTCCATTGGTTGTGCTCTCAACCAAACTGTCAAACCATCCAATGGCTGGTGTCAATAAATGATCAGATGTGCAGCATTGTGGAAGTTGTAGATTAAACAAAGGCCAAGATGGCAGCTTCCTTGGCTGAAAACGATAGGAGGGTTTACTTACACTTTAAGCTAGTGTCATCTCGCTCTTGGGTGGAATGCTCGGCTATAATACCTTGTTCCTAGACCCAGATGATAGGAGAAAGATTTATCATAGGGGAGGCACCCAGTTGGGAGCCAGTCAGTCCGTCACACTGACATTAACCAGCAATTAAAAGGGGTGGAGATTTTTTTTTTTCTGCCACTAACAACCAATGAAAAGGGGGGGGGGGGGGGCTTTAATATTACTGCCACAAACTACCACAGCAGGGGCTTCTTTTGCTCCCACTTGCACCAATGTTGGCAATTACCATAACTGCCACAGACACCAGCCATGGGACTTTTTTAATTCCCACTTACTCCCAGGCCCTATTTTGTCTAAAATATAGCAAAGCAAAGGGGGAAAAGTGCCACACTACAAGCCATACCCCATGAAGTGGCATCCACTTTATTGACCATGCCCAATATTGTTCCCTTCAAGATGTCCCTCCTAATTATTTTTAGAGGTTGCCAACCATGATGTTATGGGGCTGACAACTATCTCCTGAAAATAACTGTGCTCCTGCATTGTCACCCTGTCACATGATCCTCGGGGGAAGTGGCCAAACCGGCTCAGATCCTGCAAGGAAGCAGGGCTAAAGTAAAGCTGTGCAACAGAAACTGCGGGGCACGTGCATGTAGACAGGAAGTGTCTGAAGGAGGTCAGAAACACTGAGATGGGAAAAGGGTTAAATAAAAAAAAAGGTGAAAACTGGATGTTATGGGAAAAATATGTTTGTATTGATTTATGATATACGGTGCACAGAGCGAATTAACTTTGTTAAGGTTTACATCTATTTTAACTCTGTAGCTTTACCAATTTCAAATATTGCACAGTGGTATTATCTATTGAAAAAAAAAAACTGAATATAAATAAAATTATGTACATCCAATCTGACTGCATATGTTCATTCTTTTTGATTCTGGTCATTCAAGAACAATTTATATAATTATTATATTTGCTTACCAGGCTGAAGGGAAGCAGGAAGTTATAGAGCAGCAACGAACCACCAATGTTAGATAATATCAGGATGGCGCCCTATACACAGAGAAACAAAATGATTTATTAACTTTGTATCAATATGTTTTTATTTATTTACAATATTTAATTTTGTTTAGAAGGCCACTATGTCCAGAAGTTATTTTTATGCATTTTGGTGGATGATAAAGGCGTAGTCCAGGTAGGTTCTTACATCTCTTGAGGACTCTGGCAGTGAGATATCTGCACCTACGCTAATTTATTTTATATTGAGGATGTGACTGAAGGAAAAGTAGACACACCAAGAGGATGCAGATTGGGGGGGTCCAATGAACTATGGAAAAGAGACCTCATTGCCAAGGGTCTAGTGCAGTGATGTCGAACCTTGGCACCCCAGATGTTTTAGAACTTCATTTCTCATGATGCTCATGCACTCTGCAGTGTAGTGAAGCATCATGGGAAATGTAGTTCCAAAACATCTGGAGTGCCAAGGTTCGCTATCACTGGTCTAGTGGATATCTCAGCCTTCCAGACATCTTCTGTAGCCTAAATAACACTTCTGGGTGAGCCCAACCTTAAGTAAACCATGTCAAATAAGCCTTATGACCAAAAGTAGGTGTACCCCTCGCTCAGAAGTTGAGTTCAGGTGTCATCAGTGAATGGTACTGTTAATACTACAGCATCCAAAAAACATTGTAGACAATTATTCTCTTCCAACCTTGTGGAAACAGTTGGATGAAGACCTTTTTCTGTTCCAGCATGACTGTGCCCCTTTTGTCCAAAGCCAGTTCCATAAAGACATGGATGGACCAGTTTGGTGTGGAGGAACTGGAGTATCCTGCAAAAGATCCCCGACTGAACATATTTGGGATGAATTTGGCGAGGCAGGTCTTCTCATCCAACACCAGTACCTGACCTAAAAAATGGGCACAAATTCCCAAAGACACCCTCCAAAATCTTGTGGAAAGTCTTCCCAGAAGACGAGAGGCAGTAATAACTGCAATGAGCAGCAACTCCATAGTAATGACCTTTGTTCTGGAATTAAATGTCCAAAAGCTCATAGAGGTGTGATAGTCAGGCAGGTCTTCTCATCCAACACCAGTACCTGACCTAAAAAATGTGCGCAAATTCCCAAAGACACCCTCCAAAAGAGGTGTGATAGTCAGGCAGGTCTTCTCATCCAACACCAGTACCTGACCTAAAAAAAATGGGCGCAAATTCCCAAAGACACCCTCCAAAATCTTGTGGAAAGTCTTCCCAGAAGACAAGAGGCTGTAATAACTGCAATGAGCAGCAACTCCATAACGATCACCATTGTTCTGGAATTAAATGTCCAACAAGCTCATAGAGGTGTGATAGTTAGGTTAGGGGTCAACTGACTATCTGGTGTTTTTTTTTTCTCAGAGGAGAGTAGTGGACAAAAATGATGTGCTAAGATTAATAACCCAGAAATGAATTCAATATAGTGTAAGCAAATTTCTGATTGGTTGCGGTCAGTTCAGCACTTTGGAACCATCAAGCTGCATAAACCCAACTGTGTAGCAGATACAAAATTGAAACATTTACTCACGTGATAAACACCAACGCAATAATGGAGCCATGGCGCACACAGAATGAGAGTCCCGACCTGTGGGATGGAAAAAAAAAAGTAAATAAATAATGGACAGGGAGAGAAAGATGTCCAAGATGTCCCCTTTCCAGGAATTCTCTTCATACTGAGATACTCCACCCCAAATGGTTATTTGATTTAGTTAAATCAGGACAAGGCATGGGCTTTCCAGCACCATTGGAGCCTAATCATTCCCTAACCCCAGGACAGAGCTGTAACAAACAGAGCTCTTCATAGTCCCATGATAGCAGTCCCAGCATTGAAGATCACCATGTTTTAGATGGAGTAGTTGCTAAGAAAGAGACTATAACTAGTAAAACAATGAAAATAGAGTTGCCTTGTCTATTATGGTAAATAACACAGGAAACTGAAAGATGAAGCATAATAGAAAAACTGTTACCCGAGAAAGTAGCAGGAACACAGTCTGCAAAATACACAATATAACCTGACCTATGGACTCACCACATCTGCAATACTTACCACATCTACTATCAGATGACTGGATAACCCTAAAGACGGAAAATGAAATGGATATTTTTAGAAAACTACTTACATACCATTTTATTTGGACTATAATGAAAAAACAAAATGTAAAATAAAGTTTGGTGTGTTCTTTTAATGTTTGTCATTGATCTGGGTCCTTGGTGGTAGTTTGTTGCATCCAACCAGACTTGTTCTGCAATGTTGGTGATGTTTTGTAGGTTTTCTAAGCTACTTCTTCATTCTAACAAGTGTCAGGACAATACCCTATCATGTATATCCACAGAGGTAGCACAGGCACCTTAAAGCAGAGTTCCACCCAAAAGTGGAACTTCTGCTTTAAGCACTCCTCGCCCCCTTACATGCCACATTTGACATACAACATTTGGCATGTTTTTTTTTTTTTTTTTGGGGGGGGGGGGGCAAGTACCTAGTTTTGACAGGTACCCAGCTCCCACTTCCTGCTCCCATCGCCTCGCTGCCTAGTTGACTCCTCCTCTTCCCCTAGGTGACTCCTCCTCTCCCCCTCCCTCTCTGCAATCTTCTGGAACACGTCACAGGTCCCAGAAGATTGCCTGGCCACTAAGAGAGCGCAGCGTGACTCGCGCATTTATATCCAGATATAAATCCCCCAAGGCCCAACATGACTAAAGCCTCGACGTCGGTCACAGGACTAGGTACTACCAGATATTGCATTTTGACAGAAACATTAAAGTATATTCATAAAAAAAAAAATACTGTCTGTTATGCTAAATTTCACAACATTCAGTTCTCAGGACTAGTCTGTTTCTGTAGCTATAGAAAGAACAGGACGTCTGTAAGGTGACCGACAAAATTTCACATACATGTTATACAAAGGTTCAAGCCAGAGAACACCCAATGCCATGCATAATGGCCTTCAGCACAACCTCATCTGTGTCTCAATCTCAGCACTGGAGGATTCCTCAGACCTACCCGGGGACATTGTATTCAGGATGGGTTGCAGCTTCTCTCTGATGCGTTCGTTGTCCCTTCTCTCCTCCCTAGTGAAGAGACAGAGGTCCCGGGTCTGGTCACGGATGGTCACCTGGCTTTGGAGGATGCTGTTCTTCGCCCCATTGCTGCTATCATCCAGATCATCCACCACAACCAGCACCTTCTGCCGACCTGTGCGGTGAAAAAAAAAAGTGATGAAATTTCATTGGTCACGGTAATGATTTCTGCAAAAGATCTTGAAATGTGTAAGAGAAAATGATATTTAAAGATGAACTCCAATACTCCCAATAAAATTAATTCCTCGTGTCTTTATGGACCTTGCTTTGTGTACTGGTCCAAATCCTTTGGTGCAGGGGGGTTATGGTGTGGGTTTGTTTTTCAGGGGTTGGGCTTGGCCCCTTAGTACCAGTGATGGGAACTCTTAAGGTGTCAGCATACCAAGACATTCTGGACAATTTCTTGCTTCCAACATTGTGGGAACAGTTTGGGGACGGCCCCTTCCTGGTGCAAGGTCCATAAAGACCTGGATGAGCGAGTTTAGGTTGGAGGAACTTGGCTGGCCTGCACAGAGTCCTGACCTCAACCTGATAGAACACCTGTAGGATGAATTAAAGCGGAGACTGCGAGCCAGGCCTTCTCCTCCAACATCAGTGCCTGACCTCACAAATGCGCTTCTGCAAGAATGGTCAAACATTTCCATAGACACACTCCTAAACCTTGGAAAAATAAAATTAAGACCCTGGATACAAAGTACTTTACCCATTATCATAAGCATAAACCTCCCACGATGGTTCGGTAACAAAGTACAGTGGTCACAATGTTAATCACCTCTTCAAGAGATGAGCAGACAGACAGAAACAATAGGTGACTCAATTAAAAAAGGGAATGCACACCTAGGAGATGCACAATGGGAGAGGCACACTCAACAGGAAGACACTTAACAACTTAATTAACAGATAATATCAGAAGATCCCAGTTTCCGGTTGAGCTGGTCATATTAACATCTGCGCTGAGTCTCACAGTCCAAAGCAGTCATTGCTGGCTTGGGCATAGGGGCCCAAATATGTATCTGGGTCCTCCAGTTCCCAGAGTCTGTGTGTTTTGGGGAGACATGGACTTGAATCCGAAGCAAGACCAATCCAAGGGTCCCCCAGGCACACACCTCCCAAAGAGCAGTGTCCCCTTAAATGTCAGGGCCCATAGTCAGTAGGCAAGAAGCCACCCTACAGTCCTCTCCAAAGGCCCCTGTCCTGGTTGGGTCGGTCACAAAACCAAGGATGTGTTTTTTCATAAAATGTGGGTGCTCACGGTAGAGCATGGTTTCCTCCCAGGCCAAAGCTAGAGCGAGAGTGGCAATGCCGAAGATGGAGGATCAGCTGGAATGGCACAGCCACCTCAAATAGAAGTAGAAGGAAACGACAGAATCCACCCGGTATTTACACTCTCTAAGACTACGATAAAGAAATAAAAGTTAAGCATGCAGTAGGAGCAATACATTTTATAGCCAATGATACAAAAATATTTTTGGGTTTGCTGGCACTTGAACAAATTTTTAGAGAATTATTATTGGTAGTTAATACTACTATTGATAACTATAAATAAACCAATTTTGTATAAATATTTATAATAAATAATAAGTGTATAATCTCTTACCCAAGGCTTTTGACATGTGTTTGACCTCGTCGTCGTAGAGCGAGTCGGTGACGTCGGTAATGTTGATCCGCCCCCTGGTCTTGGAGTGATACAATATGGCGAAGGCACATTTGGAGACCTGGTCCCTGAACTCCCGGAAGTTGCTGTTGGTGATGTAGAATGGAACCACTCTTCCTGAAGTTCTGAGGGCAGCCGACAGCCAGTTATACTCATCCGCTGAGCTCCGGGAGAAGATTCCGATGACCTGAGACTGCACAGCCAGGGTGACATACAACACTTCAAACCAGCACACCAACCCAAACTTTTTTTTTTCTAGTTTTAAATAGAAGTGTGGAAGGCTTAGAGCCCCTGTCAAATTTTTTTGCCCCACTATGCCTTCCCTGGGTAGATTCACCAACTCTGGTTGTCTTGGTGGTCCTTGTCACCAGGAAAGAAATTTAGTATAAATCCAAATCCTCTCACTTTCTGCTGTGTTATAGGCAGGGCTTTTTTTTCACCGGGAACTCAAGGGAACGTAGTTCCGGCACCTCCAGGACTGAATGTATGTAATGGCAAAGGGTGCTGTTGGAGGATCTTTTGATGTTGGCTGATGGGGATCTATTTCACAATCGTTGCAGGGGGCCTATTGTTTCTGACGGGGAATCTATTGTTGCTGGTGGTTGATTTATTGTTGCCAGGGGTGGGGGTCAACTGCTGTTGAGAAGGAACTACTGTTGGGGGGGGTCTACTAATGCTGGCTTCTGGAAGCATTATTGTTGTTGGTGGGGGTACATTGTTGCCAGGGTGGATCTGTTGTTGCTAGGGAGTATATTGTTGATGGGGGATCTGATGTTGATGGGGGTTGATTTATTGTTGCCGGGGATGGGGGGGGGTCAATTGCTGCTGAGAAGGAACTACTGTTGATGGGGGGTGGGGATCTACTAATACTGGGTTCTGGGAGAGTTATTGTTGCTGGTGGGAGTATATTGTTGCCAGGGTGGATCTGTTGTTGCTAGGGGGTATATTGTTGATGGGGGATCTATGGTTGCTGGCTACTGGGGATTTATTTTTACTGTTTTTCTTGGCATCGTTAACACATTTCATGCAAATTACTTAGCACCACAAAATGATACTTGATTTTGTATTCTCTAAAAGGGGTCATACGGAGTGGTGGAACCAAGGGGTAGTGCTCAGGGGTGGGTAGAGGGAGGAGACAAGGGTTGACTCAGAAAGGGGGAGAATCTGCACCAATGCACCGAAAAAATTGTTCGCTTTAGTTTTGTTTTTTTTGGGTCATGCGTTATGGTCGAAATTCATAAGTTTGTAAATTTCGGGATTTCGAAAATGTGTAAATTCGTAAATGTGAAAATGTGTAAATAAGTAAATGTGAAAATTTGTAAATTCGAAAAAATTTGAAAATGCAAAATTTCGGTATTTCGATAATTTGTCAATTCGTAAATCCGAAAATTCTAAAAAATAACTAATAATAACCAACTATTAAATTATAGGTATTGGAATTTCTTTTCAAATTTGGCTGTTAGAGAATGTAACGAATACGAATTTATCCAAAGTTACAAATTATCCAAAATAACGAATGTTGCATCTAAACAAATGGAACGGAACAAATTAATAATAATAATAAAAAGTTTTTATTATTGTTGTTATTTATTATTATTACTATTAATTCATTACATTCCATTCGTTTAGATACCGCATTCATTATTTCCGAAAATTCATAATTTCGGATAAATTGGTATTCGTTACGTTCACTAACAGCCAAATTTGAAAGGAAATTCCAATACCTATAGTTTAATAGTTAGTAATAGTTAAGTTATGATTTCAGATTTTCGATTTTTTGGAATTTCGTCCTTCTTTTGAATTTTTGTTAATTTTCGGATTTTCGGATTTTCGGATTTCGAATTTACGAATTTTCTAGTTTTTCGAATTTACTAATTTCATAATTTTTTTAATTTTCGAATCTCCAGATTTTCGAATATCTTAAATTCGAAACCAGTAAATTCGTAATTTTCGAATACTTGAAAAAATTTGTTAAACAGGTTTTCGTTGATTTGGATATTTCCGAATTTGTCAAAATTTGTTAAAAAAAGAATTTGGAACGCAACGGATTGCACGCGTCTAGTCATAGGGTATGCTTTTACTATTCTATCCAAAGCTGGCTAGAGATAAACTGTAACACAGGGAATTATCGAGAATGCCACAGGTAGGGGTACAGCTAAGCTACAACATAATTGGACACGTAAATCTGTTGTGGGGGCGGGGGGGGGGTAGGATTATACTAAAAAGTCCATAGGTCTAAAGATATCCATGGCAGATCCTCAATGAGACTGTAGTAATCTCTGAAATATATAAAGGAAACAGTGAAGTGCAGTATATAGGAAAATACTTTATTAAAAATACCAAATGGCAACTCACAAAATACATAAGGATAAGAGCATATAATCCACCCATTGTGATTAACTGTTGAGCCTCAGTGTGTCTTCAGGAGTCAGATGCAGATACCGCTGTCGGTAACTGTGTAGGACACCAGAAATTACATAAGAACTCATGGAGCCACCCTGGAGTGCATGGGCTGCCTAGGACCGGACCATAACTGCTCCTTTTTCAAGCCTCAACAGTTGCGCTCTGAATCATGTAGCCACGTCCCCAACACTGCGGCCCTCCCAGGTGTGACCTCCGGTCCTACGCAAAGCATGCACTCCAGGGGAGCTCCAGGATTTATGGTTTTGTTTCGGGTGTCCAACACAACTTCTGACAGTGGCATCAGTTTCCTGGCTCCTGAAGACACACCGAGGCTCAACAGCAAACCACACTGGTTGGATTACATGCTCTTATCCTTATGCACCTCGTGAGTTGCCACGTGTTATTTTTAATAAAGTATTTTCCTATATACTGCACAGTTGGCGTCCTGTTTTCTTTATAGATAAACTGTATCTTCTTGACTGGACTTTCTTTCTAATCCTTATTCTGCTCTAAGACGTAATATTCTCCATGTAGTGTACTCAGTTTATCATTTTTTTTTATTCGCCCATGAGGTGTACTCACATTGCTCCTCCCCTCTTCCTGGTTGTCCAGTTGTGATAGGAAGATGCCAACGCCAGTAACGGTGGATAACGGAACCAGAATAAGCTTCAGGAGGCGACATAAGAGAAAAGTGTTACCAGATAGTCCTCATGACAGCACACCTTGTACATGGCCAACAGTTCCTCACCAAGGAGAAGATCGAGATCTGGAGATCTTCACCGATGATGTAGATTTGCAGTATGATCACACCGGACACGAGTATTAACCACAACGGAGGCGGTGTCTACAATACAACATCACTGTTAGCATTAACATTCCATCCCCTGCCATATGAAAAGACAAAACAAGGGGGCATTCTATCTCCTCCTACAATACTATGGCTTATATCGCTATCCCTTAAGTCTCCTGCCCTGCCAGAGAGGGCGGTGCTGCTTGGTGGAGCTGTGTAGATCTCAAGACTGGATGGGAAAGAAATACAGATCCTTTGGCAGGTTCAACAGGTCTTGTATATGTAGCGGTACCCTCGCGAGGGCTGCGGAGTATTGTAATCCACCTGTCACCCGCCCAGCCAGGCACACAATTTCCAGTCACTTGTGCACTTTATTTTGTATTTTTATTGAGGGGAATTAACTTGGCTAGGGTAAGGGTATATGGGGTGCCCAGTTGATTGAAGAAAATTTACATGGGAAAAACTATATACACAATCTGTATATACACTTCAGCACAACACTTGCTTGCAGACTATTTTACGCCTCAATACCCCGGCACTTCACTTGCTTATATTTCCAGGGCCAGCTAGCACTGATTTGTAGGCCAGAACTGACTCAACCAGGCCTAAGGTAGATGCCCTTTGCAGGCAGGGACCGCGGGCCCCTTTTAGTGTAGCAACAAAAAAAATAAGGGCATTATTTTAGTGCTAGCTGTCCGCGTGTCTACTGAGCCCAGTACCACATCTTCAGGTCCTGCCAGCCCTCCTGGATGCAGCTGCCTCTTCTCCACTGCCCATGTTTCCACAGTTCTCTCTTCTGGTTCTGCACCCATCTCAGACTGCAATCTCCTAATCCTCTCAGGCGTGCCTCCCCAGTCCTCTCTTCTGGTTCTACGCCCATCTCAGACTGCTCTCTATCAGTCCTCTCAAGCGTGTCTCTCCAGTCCTCTCTTCTGATTCTACGCCCATCTCAGACTGCTCTCTATAAGTCCTCTCAGGCGTATCTCTCCAGTCCTCTCTTCTGGTTCTACGCCTATCTCAGTCTGTCTCTATAAGTCCTCTCAGGCGTGTCTCTCCAGTCCTCTCTTCTGGTTCTATGCCCATCTCAGACTGCTCTCTATAAGTCCTCTCAGGCGTGCCTCCCCAGTCCTCTCTTCTGGTTCTGCACCCATCTCAGACTGCAATCTCCCAGTCCTCTCAGGCATGCCTCCCCAGTCCTGTCTTCTGGTTCTATACCCATCACAGACTGCAATCTCCCAGTCCTCTTAGGTGTGCCTCCTCAGTCCTCTCTTCTGGTTCTACACCCATCTCAGACTGCTCTCTATCAGTCCTCTCAGGCATGCCCCCCAGTCCTCTCTTCTGGTTCTGCACCCATCTCAGACTGTAATCTCCCAGTCCTCTCAGGCATACCTCTCCAGTCCTCTCTTCTTGTTCTACACCCATCTCAGACTGCAATCTCCCAGTCCTCTCAGGCGTGCCTCCCCAGTTCTCTCTTCTGGTTCTACACCCATCTCAGACTGCTCTCTATTAGTCCTCTCAGGCATGCCCCCCCAGTCCTCTCTTCTGGTTCTGCACCCATCTCAGACTGCTCTCTATCAGTCCTCTCAGGCGTGTCGCTCCAGTCCTCTCTTCTGGTTCTACACCCATCCCAGACTGCTCTCTATCAGTCCTCTCAGGCGTGTCTCTCCAGTCCTCTCTTCTGGTTCTACACCCATCTCGGACTGCTCTCTATCAGTCCTCTCAGGCGTGTCTCTCCAGTCCTCTCTTCTGGTTCTACGCCCATCCCAGACTGCTCTCTATCAGTCCTCTCAGGTATGTCTCCCCAGTCATCTCTTCTGGTTCCACGCCCATCTCAGACTGTTCTTTATCAGTCCTCTCAGGCATGCCTCCCCAGTCCTCTCTTCTGGTTTTACACCCATCTCAGACTGCTCTCTATCAGTCCTTTCAGGTATGCCTCCCCAGTCCTCTCTTCTGGTTCTACACCCATCTCAGACTGCTTTCTATCAGTCCTCTAAGGCATGTCTTTCCAGTCCTCTCTTCTGGTTCTACACCCAACCCAGACTGCTCTCTATCAGTCCTCTAAGGCATGTCTTTCCAGTCCTCTCTTCTGGTTCTACACCCATCCCAGACTGCTCTCTATCAGTCCTCTCAGGCATGCCTGCCCAGTCCTCTCTTCTGGTTCTACACCCATCCCAGACTGCTCTCTATCAGTCCTCTCAGGCATGCCTGCCCAGTCCTCTCTTCTGGTTCTACACCCATCCAAGACTGCTCTCTATCAGTCCTCTCAGGCATGCCTGCCCAGTCCTCTCTTCTGGTTCTGCGCCCATCTCAGACTGCTTTCTATCAGTCCTCTAAGGCATGTCTTTCCAGTCCTCTCTTCTGGTTCTACACCCATCCCAGACTGCTCTCTATCAGTCCTCTCAGGCATGCCTGCCCAGTCCTCTCTTCTGGTTCTGCGCCCATCTCAGACTGCTTTCTATCAGTCCTCTAAGGCATGTCTTTCCAGTCCTCTCTTCTGGTTCTACACCCAACCCAGACTGTTCTCTATCAGTCCTCTAAGGCATGGCCCCCCAGTCCTCTCTTCTGGTTCTACACCCATCCCAGACTGCTCTCTATCAGTCCTCTCAGGCATGCCTGCCCAGTCCTCTCTTCTGGTTCTGCGCCCATACCAGACTGCTCTCTATCAGTCCTCTCTTCTGGTTCTGCGCCCATCTCAGACTGCTTTCTATCAGTCCTCTAAGGCATGTCTTTCCAGTCCTCTCTTCTGGTTCTACACCCAACCCAGACTGTTCTCTATCAGTCCTCTAAGGCATGTCTTTCCAGTCCTCTCTTCTGGTTCTACACCCATCCCAGACTGCTCTCTATCAGTCCTCTCAGGCATGCCTGCCCAGTACTCTCTTCTGGTTCTGCGCCCATACCAGACTGCTCTCTATCAGTCCTCTCAGGCCTGTTTCTCCAGTCTTCTCAACTATGCTTCACTCACCAGCCCTCCTGGCTCCGACCTGTTGTTCCTCCTTGCCTGGCAGTGCCTCTCCCGCTATCCTCGCTTTGCTGCTCTTGGCCAGGACACCTCTGTGTGTTGTAGGAGGGTCCCGTCCACACCCGAGCCTAGGCCCAAGGTCAACCCCCCCAGACTGGGGAGCTCCTTCAAAGGCCCCCGACAGCCTAGCACTCCATCTTCAACTTCCACCTGAACAACCCTGCACCAGCTGGTCTGACCCCGGGTATTTAAGGAGGCCTGCCCCCTGCCAATCCAAATTGGGGACTTGTCAAGGCTCCTCAGAATACCCCAGGCAGCTCCACCTCCCCTCCAGCCTCTCTTTCCAGAAAACACCATAATGTGTTTCATGGGCCCTGAGTGAACAGTTGGGCTTCTGAATCTTCTGTCTGGACCATGAAAATTGGAAAGAAGTAGGAGGTTCTGGTGAGCCACTCCCAGGCCTGATCAACACAAACAGGTCTAAATTTACGTACTCTGCAAAAAACCTATATACATACTGTAGCACTGTAGCAACCTAGAGGGTGCTACATATATGTGTTTCATCTGGGGAGATGGCCATCTGCCTGGAGCTTAAGAAGTATGTTTTTTTTTTAGTTTGACTTTAAAAGGGAACCCTGGTCAAGAGATCTCTTATGTGAATTCTTCATTGGTAAATATGCCATCTTGCAATTCTCCCTTGTGTATACGAGGGACTTCATACTATATTAAAAAAAATGCTTATTTATATATATATATATATATATATATATATATATATATATATATATATATATATAAATAATCAGAAGGGTGAGGTGCACTACAGTCTCAGATGGCCATGCTTAGCAATCAAGCCCTCCCACAGGCTTCGACATAGAAAAAATCCAAACAAGGGATTGCTGCACAAACCGTATTTATTTTGAAATCTTCAAAAGGACATCACCACGACATCCATAAAATCAGGCATCCATATTAAACATTTTCGGGCTCTTGTAGATAACGCCCTTCATCAGAAGATCATGCCTATCTAGTGAATATACATATGGCAATATATATATACTCAATGAACAATCAATTAACAAGCTAATCATCTGGAATCAATCAAATAATCATTTATGTTTAACCGAATCTGTTACCACATACACATACAATTATCATCAAATGTGAATACAATTTTTTACAATTTAGGAATCAAGGTCACAGGTAGAAAGAAGATTTCACACTTCATAGACTATGGACACAGAAATCCTGAAATTAAAACGGAAAAAGAAAAAAATAATATGAAAATAAAATTAAAAAAAAAATGTCACATCTATAAAAGGTATATATTTTTTTTATATGTGCAGATTTGACCCTTATTGTATGATCTACAGTGGATACCTATATCTTGCATGTTAAACTATGCACCCTCTCTATGCCTCAACAGGTTGTGCATATCAATCCCTGTATTAGACCATACACACCACAACTAGCACCAATCTGATTGCACGAGATACCAATAAATGTGAAAAAAAATGAAAAAAAACTAGAGAAAATAAACACTGTTAATTGTGATAATATAAATAACATAAATTACATTAATGGCATTGACCACCTCTCCACAAAATACTAAACTTTCAAAAAAAATTTTTTTTATATAAATAAATACAAATCAAAATCAGAATTTAACCCTTTCGGCTGGAGTGTGTCCAGCCGATGGATCCAACCCACTTCTTTCTTTCTTGGAGACTTTTCTCTGTCCCCACCACATCTATTTATGGTGACACCATCTATCACCATACATTTTAGCTGTGACACCATGTGTTCCCCGCTCAACAAAATGTCCAGCCAGAGGAAGTTTAACTAGTTTGTCCCGAATGGAGTACTTATGACGAGCTATGCGGTCCTTCACCTTCTGTGTGGTCTCCCCCACATAAAGGAGACCGCAAGGACATTTTATGATATACACCACAAAGGATGACTGACTGATCTCTGATCAAAATATCATAATCCTTAAGTGGGTGGGAAAAACTTTTCCCTTTCATCATGCTGGAGCATTGGATACAACCTAAACATGGAAATGAACCAGTGTTTTTAGGACCCAAAAAGGTTACCCGGGGATTTGGTATTGAAAATTGATCAGACTTCCCCAACCTGTCACGTATCGTCCTGCCTTGTCGGTAAGATGGTAATGGGGGATTATTGAATTCTGGAACCAATGGATAAGCACTTTACAACACAGACCAATGTTTTTTAATAATATTGTTAATTTTATATGAAAATGTATGAAATTGTGAGGTGAAAGGCATTCTGCGACTTTGATTACTGACTGATATGGTCTTATTATGTATATTAATGTGTTCAGAATGTACTGAATCCGCTGGATATCCTCGCTGCCGCAGCCTGCCTTCCATCTCATCCAATCTCATGTTACAAGTATCTACTTCACTCGTGATCCTGGTCACACGTTTTAGTTGACTCCGTGGGATAGATTTAAATACCCCAGGAGGATGAAAACTGGAAAATAACAACAATTGGTTGCGGTCCGTTGGTTTTCTATATAAATCGCTAACAATGTGTCCATCTTTGATGGACAATAAAGTATCCAAAAACAGAACAGCAACATTGTTATACATGATATTAAATTTTAAACCAGGTATTAATGAGTTTAAATAGAAATTGAACAAAGACAATGAATTTAGATCACCTGTCCATACAGCGAAGGCGTCATCAATGGACCTGTACCATACTGTACAATGTTCACTGAATAACGCAGAAGGAAAAATGAAAGATTGTTCTATCATATCCATAAATGCATTTGCATAAGGTGGTGCTACATTGCTGCCCATAGCTGCTCCGGCTAATTGTAAATAATAAGTATCTTTAAACAGAAAGAAATTTTCCTCTAATACAATAGCCAGCAGATCAAGGAGGAACTTAATCTGAGCAGCAGTGTATTTTTTTGAATAAAACAATAGACGTTTGCAGGCTTCTATTCCCAGAGTATGTGGGATGGCTGGATATAAGTTGGCGACGTCCCATGTGACCAGCAGTGCATCAGGAGGAATAGTCTGTGAACTAATTTTATTCAAAAAATCCTGAGTATCCCTGATGTATGAGCGGGTCTGAGTAATCAAGGGTGTCAAACACTTGTCAAGATATTTAGCCAATGGCATAGTAACTGATGCAGTGCTGGACACAATGGGACGTCCTGGAGGGTTTGATGGGATCTTTATGTATTTTAGGAAGCACATAGATAATCGGTGTAACAGGCTGATCAGCAATAAGATAAGTTTGTGTAGTGGTATCAATCACATTATTTTGTACGGCTTTACTGACCACCTGCTTAATCCTATTCATAACACGGGAAGTGGGATGTCGTTTCCAGACATTTATATACTGAGGGATCTGCCAACTGTCTAAGAATTTCCCTCTCATATTGTACAGTATTCATAATCACGATCGAACCGCCTTTGTTGGCTGGCTTGATGGAAAGAGCCATCATTTCCCCCTTTGTCATATTTTTTGGAATATGATCCCTCCCATTACTTTTTTGCAAAAACAACAACTTACCTCCATGGAGCTGCATGAGATCACACTTGCGGAATATCACAAATCCCAGCTCATTTCACGGGGACTCAGAGTACGTATAGTACCCACATTGTTTGCCCAAAATGAGGATTACAAGAAAAGATTTACACAGATTATCAATAAATGTTCTTTTGATTTGATTACTTTGACTGTTGAATTTTTACAATTGGAACGTCTGTCAATTTCTAAGGAAGTAAACGCCCTAGAGCTACAATTGTCTGAGCTTTTGGGACATGAGGAATTTCTTAAAACTAAAATTGTTTGGATGAGATGGAAGGCAGGCTGCGACAGAGAGGATATCCAGCAGATTCAGTACATTCTGAACGCATTAATATACATAATAAGACCATATCAGTCAGCAACCAAAGTCGCAGAATGCCTTTCACCTCACAATTTCATCCATTTTCACATAAAATTAACAATATTATTAAAAAAACATTGGTCTATGCTGCAAAGTGCTTATCCATTGGTTCCAGAATTCAATAATCCACCATTACCATCCTACCGACGAGGCAGGACGATACGTGACAGGTTGGGGAAGTCTGATCAATTTTCAATACCAAATCCCCGGGTAACCTTTTTAGGTCCTAAAAACACTGGTTCATTTCCATGTTTAGGTTGTATTCAATGCTCCAGCATGATAAAAGGGAAAAGTTTTTCCCATCCATTCAAGGATTATGATATTTTGATCAGAGATCACTACACCTGTCAGTCATCCTTTGTGGTGTATATTATAAAATGTCCTTGCGGTCTCCTTTATGTGGGGGAGACCACACAGAAGGTGAAGGACCGCATAGCTCGATAAGTACTCCATTCGGGACAAACTAGTTAAACTTCCTCTGGCTGGACATTTTGTTGAGCGGGGAACACATGGTGTCACAGCTAAAATGTATGGTGATAGATGGTGTCACCATAAATAGATGTGGTGGGGACAGAGAAAAGTCTCCAAGAAAGAAAGAAGTGAGTTGGATCCATCGGCTGGAAACACTCCAGCCCAAAGGGTTAAGTTCTGATTTTGATTTGTATTTATTTTTATAAAAAAACATTTTTTTGAAAGTTTAGTATTTTGTGGAGAGGTGGTCAATGCCATTAATGTAATTTATGTTATTTATATTATCACAATTAACAGTGTTTATTTTCTCTAGTTTTTTTCATTTTTATTCACATTTATTGGTATCTCGTGCAATCAGATTGGTGCTAGTTGTGGTGTGTATGGTCTAATACAGGGATTGATATGCACAACCTGTTGAGGCATAGAGAGGGTGCATAGTTTAACATGCAAGATATAGGTATCCACTGTAGATCATACAATAAGGGTCAAATCTGCACATATAAAAAAAATATATACCTTTTATAGATGTGACATTTTTTTTTTAATTTTATTTTCATATTATTTTTTTCTTTTTCCGTTTTAATTTCAGGATTTCTGTGTCCATAGTCTATGAAGTATGAAATCTTCTTTCTACCTGTGACCTTGATTCCTAAATTGTAAAAAATTGTATTCACATTTGATGATAATTGTATGTGTATGTAGTAACAGATTCGGTTAAACATAAATGATTATTTGATTGATTCCAGATGATTAGCTTGTTAATTGATTGTTCATTGAGTATATATATATTGCCATATGTATATTCACTAGATAGGCATGATCTTCTGATGAAGGGCGTTATCTACAAGAGCCCGAAAACATTTAATATGGATGCCTGATTTTATGGATGTCGTGGTGATGTCCTTTTGAAGATTTCAAAATAAATACGGTTTGTGCAGCAATCCCCTGTTTGGATTTTATATATATATATATATATAATGATTGTATATTCTTTGACAGCAAATTAATCCCCTGAGGAAGACTTTGACCACGCTTGTCAAAATGCGTTGGTCATTTGCATTTTAAATACTGATATCTATTGTTGTATGATTACAATATTGTGAAATTGAATATTTACACATATCTCTGACCAGAGCTTAAATTTTAAACATTTATGTGTGTTTGTAATTGTTATAAATTCAATAAAACTCTTTTTTATATAAATTTAATGACTTGAATCTTGCTGTGGAAAAACCCCACCGGGGGGAGACTTTTCCATATTGTAACCCATTTGGGGTGGCAACAACACATTTCACTCATATTCATGTGTTTCTTCTATGTTGTATGTTTTTTTTTATTTTAGAAATCATACTTACCTAGGTGGATGCAGCAATGGTCCAATGCTGCACCTGTCCTCCACTGGCTCTAAGACTGAGAACCGAGCGATCAAACACCACTGATAGCTCAGTTCTCAGAGCTCCATGAGCAGAGAGATTGTGACTGTCAGTCATGGACTCTCTGCTCTGACGCCCCCCCCTCCCCGTGCGCTGGGCTGTGGAAAGAATGGGAACCACTGGCTCATGTTCTCAGCGGCCCACTGAGAGGCTGAGCCAGGTGCCGGTCCAGGCTTCCGGGTGGATCCCAACCATATGGTCCTCAGCTTTCCCCAGCCTAGACCGGCTCTGTGATGTCAGCCAACAGCGGGCTTCTGCTGAGAACGGGTCACAGGAGTGCAGAATGAACTGAACTCTTGTGATCCATAGAAGTACAGCCAAACCAGCTTTGACTGTCCTTCTGCTTTAAGTGCATAATCTATACTAAAACAGCGGTCGGGATCAAATCTGAATTCGACTAAGTGCACTGCAACAAAAAACATACCGTATATACTCGAGTATAAGCCGAGTTTTTCAGCACATTTTTTTGTGCTGAAAATGCCCCCCTTGGCTTATACTCGAGTCAAGCACTTTTCTGCAGCAGAGAATGACATTTTCTGAACTGATTTTGGGGCCCCGTATCTCCCCAGCTTTGGACAAATTTGGGGTTCCTAGCACCAAGTGGCCCCGAGATACGGGGCCCCAAAGTCGGTCAACTGTGTCCATCTGCAGCAATGTCATTTCGGGACCCTTTGGGTCCAGAGACCCCAAATTTTGGCTGCAGCTAGAAGGCATCTAGGAACCCTTAACTACCAAATTTGAAGTTCAGGGGACCTATGGCTGCAAATGGGCACATTGAGGCTACAAATGGGCATTGTTGACCCTCTTTTACACTTACAGTAGCTGTGCATTTCTCACCCTAGGCTTATACTCGAGTCAATAAGTTTTCCCAGTTTTTTGTATTAAAATTAGGTGCCTCGGCTTATATTCGGGTCGACTTATACTCGAGTATATACGGTAAGTGTTCATTCTGCAGTATAATAAAGAGAGTAAATAGCAGTGTGCATCCTACAAAGATGAACTTGCTTATCAAAGTAAAGTACTGCAAATGATCAAAGGTCAGACAGAAAACAGAATATTACTTTCATTTTCCACCGAGAGAAGAAAATCTTTAGAGAAACATAATTGTAGGAAAAATCCATGCTATTCTGCATCTAAATGAATACAATACTTCAGTTTTTTTCAGTCTCTTTATAGTATACATTGTATAGTTTTGTAGCATTAGTGTTATTACCGTGCATAGAGCATTTGTATTCACAATCACACATAATAGAAGGATTAATGCAATGAAACATAAGGTGTGTGTTCTATGAGGAAGGGGCAGGTGGATTCCCACAAGAGCTAACAATCTAAAGGAAAGTTCATGTTTTGGTACTTTTTTTGTGGTAAAGCACACCCATTAAGGAGCCGGTGGTGAAACCGATACTTTCTCCCCAGATTAAGGCACATGCAGCCAGGCACACAGCATTTTCTTCACTTTCACTGGCTCAAAAGAACAGTCTAGGGCAGTGATGGTGAACCTTGGCACCCCAGATGTTTTGAAACTACAGTTCTCATGATGCTCATGCATTCTGCAGTGTAGTTGAGCGTCATGGGAAATGTAGTTCCAAAACATCTGGAGTTCCAAGGTTCTCCGTCACTGGTCTAGGGGTATCTGTTTAGGGTTTTTTGTGAACTTGTATGGAGTGAAGGAAGCATGAGATTTGCTAAAACTGATGGGCTGAAGACTTTGAGGAGTCTACTCAATCTTGCTGAGCTACACAAAAAAAAAATGTCCCCGATAGCTCTAATGCTGACAGGTGACTAGGACTTTTCCCAAAAGGTCAAACGCTGCACACAGTCGCTAACTTCCAGCACCGAGTCATCTACTCCGTAGCTCACAACTGTCCCTGATTTAGAGGGATTGTCCCTGATTTTGATGGACTGTCCCTCATTCCTCCTCATTTGTCCCTCATTTTGGTCTGATCTGTATAGTTGTAAATAAAATACCCAAAAGTGTTTCCCAGCCCTAAACCTTTCATCCAATTTCTAAATTGCTGCATTTGTAATTTCCAAATGCCAAAATAAAGGAATAGTAAAAAAAAAAAAAAAAAAACACTTGTGGGTTTAACCAATAATTGTTTGTATAATTCTCCTTTAAGGAGGCGTGGCAGGGGGTGTGTCCTATGCCTACATACGTTTGCTAATAGGTGTCCTTCATTCCCATCTTACAAAGTTGGGAGGTATGTCTACTCACATAGCCACAGGATCATCGGTTGTCTCCTTCCGAAATCAACCGGGCACTCTCCAGTGAGGGAGATACGAGCTCACACCACCATAGGACAGCTGGATACCCTTCCCTAAACTTCCTCCTGGCTTTTCCAGACTCAAACAAACTCCAAGAATAGACTTTGCGAATAAGCTCCTCAGCTGAAGCCTTATCTGGGACCCTGAAGTCTTCTAAATGGCACCTCCAGTAATCCGGCTGTCAGGGCCCTTCCTTCTCTGAGCTGGCCACTCAGCTGTCAGCTAATTGCCAGCTCCCATCTCTCTCCACAGTTACTCAGCTGTTGATGATATCCTGCTCCTCAGTCCTGCCTACTTAAGCCGTCCAGTCCAGAGGAGCTCTGCCTTCACCTTGGTCAACATCACAGAAACTATCTCCTGCGATCCTGTTCAAGACTTGCTTTGCTGACATCCCTTCTGGCTCCTGATCCTGCTTGCTGTTCCACTACATTGATCACTGACTTCTGGCTTGGCTGACTATCTGTTCCGGTTACTGAACTCTGGCTATGTTTTGACTATGTTTGTTCTTTTTACTTTTATTATTAAACAAGTGTGATTTAACAGTACTTCTGTCTCGGCCTGATTTCATGGTTTCTGACACCGGTCCCAGGGGCAGGGCCCCACACAAGCGTCTCCCCCAGCAGGACTAGACCAAGGAACCCTGTTGCTCCTGTCTCAGGCCCCATACTATTTATGAGCTCTCCCACCACCTACTGGGCACACCTCCCCAGGGATTGGCTGGAAGTCCCATAAATATTTAGGTTGCTTACACTGTTCTTCTTACAACTATAATTCTGGTATCCTCTAGAATACAGTGGCAAGCAATCAAGAGTAGTAGCCCGTGAGACACTGAGCAGGCCTGAATAATGTACCTCAGACTCCACTGATTACAGAGGGACTAGACTAAATGTACCTAACACTCTACATTACTATAGGAGGGAGCTACACCGGCAAATAGTGCAAAGCGGAGTGGTTTTGGTGAAATTGCCCAAAACATTTGCTGAAATGGAAACTTTAAGGGTTAGGGTTATTGCACACTTGTTGATGTGCGTTGTGCCATGTGCCAACATGCGTTGCTCTAAGGCAGCTCATTCATTTTGACAACATGCCAAAAACACAGCAAAAAGTGGTGCATACACCATTTTTGGCAGCACCACCTATCCAACGTTAGTGCTTTGTCATTCGTTATGGTGAGCAAGTTGCATTGATCTGTTGGCAAGTTGCATCGGGGTACCTTTTTTCATAATAGCGGGAATATAATCTCAACTTCCCTCATTTGCTTCAAAGAAAAAAAAAACAAAATTAAAAAAAAAACACTTTGCTTGATAGTTGTTTTTATTTTTTATTTTTATTTTATTTTCACTGACAGCCAAATTTGAAAGGAAATTCCAATACCTTTAGAATAATAGTTAGAAATAGTTAATTATTAATAGTTAGTTATTATTTTGGATTTTCAAATTTTCAGGTTTTTGAATTTTCAGATTTTCGAATCTTCAGATTTTCGAATTTCCGAATTTTCGGAAAAAATTGTTAAACGGGTTTTCGTTAATTTGAATACTTCCGAATTAACGAGTTTGTCGAATTTCGTCGCAAAACTAATTTGTAACTAAACGAATTGCACACGTCTACTATATGACATATGAACAGGTCTAGGCTAGTTAAAAAGGAGCTTCCATACCCTCCAGGAGTAATTTAAAGTCTATTGTAACTTAGAAAACCACCAGAATTCCCCTTGATTTTACTTTTAATTAATTTTACTTTTATTTTTCTTCATTGGCTCCAATGCGTTTCACCTATATGGCAAAAGACTGCAGGAAAAAAACTCTTGATTTTCACAGAAAAAACTTTCTATTTTGCTTATCCCCAGCCATGGATCAATAGGACGATACAAGGGAGATGAGTGAGGCTTATTGCATGGGGAAATGTTTTCAATTTTACCCAAATTTTTGCTCCTAGTATTCCAGTATTCACACAAGGAACATATTGGTCCCACCATATTTTTGAAGACATACTCACATATTTCAAGATACACCAACGGGATAGCAGGGACCCTTTCAGGAGAATTGTAATTATCATGCAGAGCTGTGAGGAAGAGGAGAGACGTATATTAGACATTCTGGAGGATTCACATAGACCAGCATCATGTTGACTCCTTCTATAGCAGAGGATGCATGGGGACATCTTTAATGACAACATTCATAGAACTGTAGTGCACATTCTGGATTGGTGGGGGTTCACCAACTTCTGGATGTTTCCATTCTTCAATGCTATTCCAGCAGACATCCTATTATTTATAACACAACCAATGTTATGTTTGTTGGCCATCACCAACAGTTCATCCATCTCACTTGGCAAATTAACCGACTTCATGATGTTGCAGTGTGTTTGTCTTTTTGAAAATTATTTGAGCTACATACTCTATGTTCTTTTCCAGACACTGCTGGAAATATAATTGTGTAGATACTTACAGAATACAGGAGAGAGTTTTCACCGTTAGAAAAGAAGATCCACAATGAAAGCAAGAATAAGGAGAGTATCTGCATAAAAAAAACATAAAGTTTATGTAAAAGATGCATGTCCCCCATTCCACATGTCCCTCAATCCATCATGTCTCTTATGTTCCTCAACCCCTTGTGTCACTCCACCTCGCATGTGCCTTATGTCCTTCCATTAACCATGTCTCCTATGTGCCTCCACCCCTCATGTCCCTTATTTTCTTCCACCGCTTATGTCTCTCCACCTCACATGTCCCCCATGTCCCTCTATCCATCATGTCTCTTATGTTCCTTTACCTCATGTCTCTCCACCACACATGTGCCTCAATCCCTCCCTCCCTCATGTCTCTTATGTTCCTCCACCCTACATGTCCCCCATGTCCCTCCCTGCACCAGGCTTTTATGTTCCTCCACCACTTATGTCTCTCCACCTCGCATGTATCTTATGTCCCTCCATCCATCATGTTTCTTATGTTCCTCGACCCCTCATGTCTCTTATTTTCTTCCACCACTTATGTCTCTCCACCCCACATGTCCCCCATGTCCCTCCATTCATCATCTCTCCTATGTGCCTCCACCCCTCATGTCCCTTATTTTCTTCCACCACTTATGTCTCTCCACCCCACATGTGCACCACGTCCCTCCATCCATCATGCCTTTTATGTTCCTCCACCACCTATGTCTCTCCACCTCGCATGTACCTTATGTCCCTACATCCATCATGTCTCCTATGTTCCTCCACCCCTCATGTCCCTTATGTTCCTCCACCCCTTATGTCTCTCCATCCCACATATCCTCCATGTCCCTCTAGTCATCATGTCTCTTATGTTCCTTCGCCTAATGTCTCTCCTTCGCCTAATGTCTCTCCACCACACCCTCAATCCCTCCCTCATGTCTCTTATGTTCCTCCACTCCACATGTCCCCATGTCCCTCCCTCCACCAGGCTTTTATGTTCCTCCACCACTTATGTCTCTCCACCTCGCATGTACCTTATGTCTTTCCATTCATCACGTCTCTTATGTTCTTCAACCCCTCATGACCCTTCTTTTCTCCCACCACTTATGTCCCCATGTCCGTCCATTCATCATCTCTCCTAGGTGCCTCCACCCCTCATGTCCCTTATTTTCTTCCACCACTTATGTCTCTCCACCCCACATGTGCCCCACGTCCCTCCATCCATCATGTCTCTTATGTTCCTCCACTTCTTATGTCTCTCCATCTCACAATTCCCTCCATCCTGCATGTCTCTCATGTCCCTCGCTCCATCATGCCTTTTATGTTCCTCCACCACCTATGTCTCTCCACCTCGCATGTACCTTATGTCCCTACATCCATCATGTCTCCTATGTTCCTCCACCCCTCATGTCCCTTATGTTCCTCCACCCCTTATGTCTCTCCATCCCACATATCCTCCATGTTCCTCCATCCCTCATGTCTCTTATGTTCCTTCACCTCATGTCTCTCCACCACACATGTCCCTCAATCCCCCCCTCCCTCCCTCATGTCTCTTATGTTCCTCCACCCCACATGTCCCCATGTCCCTCCCTCCACCAGGCTTTTATGTTCCTCCACCACTTATGTCTCTGCACCTCGCATGTACCTTATGTCTCTCCATCCATCATGTCTCTTATGTTCCTTGACCCCTCTTCTCCCTTCTTTTCTTCCACCACTTATGTCCCCATGTCTGTCCGTTCATCATCTCTCCTATGTGCCTCCACCCCTCATGTCCCTTATTTTATTCCACCACTTATGTCTCTCCACTCCACGTGTGCCCCATACCCCTCCATCATGTCTCTTATGTTCCTCCACTTCTTATGTTTCTCCGCCCCACAATTCCCTCCATCCTGCATGTCTCTCATGTCTCTCCCTCCATCAGGCCTTTTATGTTCCTCCACCACTTATGTCTCTCCACCTCGCATGTACCTTATGTCCCTACATCCATCATGTCTCCTATGTTCCTCCACCCCTCATGTCCCTTATGTTCCTCCATTCCTCATGTCTCTCCTCCCACATATCCTCCATGCCCCTCCATCCCTCATGTCCCCCATTTCCCTTCATGCCTTTGTACCTTTTATTTCTCACCCCTTATGTCCCTTCAACTCACATGTTCCTCCATCCCTCATAACTTTTCTAGACGTACAGGCCTAATCTCATACAAAAACTAAAGCCAGCCATACATGGATCAAATTCCGAAAGAATTGTCTTTCGAGAATCGGAACTAATAATTTTCGTTCAAATTTTGCACCATTAGTGGGCCGCAGCAATGGGCGATTTTCGTGAGGCCATCGAATTTGAGTGATTGGGCATGTTGAAAATGTTTGGAAAAGTTAACAAATTTTGTTAGCTTGCTGAAAATGTTCCTGCTGGGGCAATTTTATTTCACTTCCTGTGCTGGAGAAGATGTGGAGCCTTTAGGCAGACTGATCCCTTAATCCCATAGCAGTAAGATGATTGTCTATCACTATGTCTTTCCTCCAGGGTGCAAATCTAGGGTGTAAATGTACAAACAGATACTTACAAAGGGAAGTGGAATTGGACCCAATTTAGCTAGGATAGAAATAGAACAATAAAATATCAATCATAATACAATTGATGAGAAAAAGTAAGATTACAATGACAAAAACTGGGGCAGAAACTGCAAATGCAAAACAGAAATTGCAGTGTGTGTTTGTATATGCAATGCCCTTGTATTCATTCAAGCCTGATTACTATTGTGCCTCCCTTTTCTCTCATCCTCTCCTCCCCTCTCCCTATCCCTCTTCCTCATGCTCATGCTCTCTTTCTACCCATTTATTTACATTTTCCTTGCGCTTTTTCTCTCTCTCCCTTCTCACGTCCAATCTGTTTTTCTTTCTCGCCATTGTGCACTCTCTCTATTCCTCCTCCTCATGCCCCCTCCATCTCTTTATCTCTCACTCATGCTTCTCCCTCTCTCTCTCTCTCCCCCTCCTTTTCACACTCTCTATTTCTCTCTCTCTCTCTCTCTCTCTCTCTCCCCCTCCTTTTCACACTCTCTATTTCTCTCTCTCTCTCTCTCTCTCTCTCCCTCTCTATCCCTCCTCCTCACTCTCTATCATTCTATCTCTCCCTCCTTCTCACACACTCTCTCTTTTTCACTCTCTCCCTCGTGCGCTCTCTTTGCTCCCTCCTCACACTCTCAGTTTCGCTCTCCTCACACACTCTCTTTCCCCCTTTCTCTCTCACTCTCTCTCTTCTCCCTCTTCACACACTCTCTCTCCCCTCCTCACTCTCTCTCCCCTCCTCACTCTCTCTCCCCTCCTCACTCTCTCTCTCTCCCCTCCTCACTCTCTCTCTTCTCCCTCTTCACACACTCTCTCTCCCCTCCTCACTCTCTCTCCCCTCCTCACTCTCTCTCTCTCCCCTCCTCACTCTCTCTCCCCTCCTCACTCTCTCTCTCTCCCCCTCCTCACTCTCTCCCCCTTTCCCCCTCTTCACGCTCTCTCCTCCTCCCCCTTCTCATGCTCTCGCTTTCTCTCTCCTCCCTCCTCGCTCTCTGTCTCCCCCTTCTCACACTCTCTCTCCCTCATCTCTCTCTCTCAGCTCCTCACACTCTCTCCCCCCTCCTCACGCTCACTATCTCTCCCTATCCTTACACTCTCTCTCTCTCCCCCTCCTCACACTTTCTCTCTCTCCCCTCTTCACGCTCTCTCTCTCTCTCTCTCACCCTCCTCACGCTCACTTTCTCTCCCCCTCCTTACACTCTCTCTCCCACTCCTCACGTTCTCCCACTCCCTCCTCATACTCTCTCCCCCCTCCTCATGCTCTCTCTCTCTCCCCCTCCTCATGCACTCTCTCTCTCCCCCTCCTCACGCTCTCTCTCCCCTCCTCACACCCTCTCTCTCCCCCCTCCTCACGCTCTCTCTCCCCTCCTCACACCCTCTCTCTCCCCCCTCCTCACGCTCTCTCTCCCCTCCTCACACCCTCTCTCTCCCCCTCCTCACGCTCTCTCTCCCCTCCTCACACACTCTCTCTTCCCCCTCCTCACACACACTCTCTCTTCCCCCTCCTCACACACGCTCTCTCTCTCCCCCCTCACGCTCTCTCTCTCTCCCCCTCCTCATGCACTCTCTCTCTCTCCCCCTCCTCATGCTTTCTCTCCCCCTCCTCATGCACTCTCTCTCTCACACCCCACACACACACACACCCCCCCACACACACACCCACCCCTTCCATGACACCCATCATTTACAGTATGTCCTCAGTATTCATCATATCTGAAAGACCGAGGAAAGACCGAGGACACAACTCAGCCGGGGAATCTTGATTGATGGTGAGAATTGGAGCTTAATCTGCCATTTTATTTGAACTGGCTGGGGGTACTTAAATAATAATAATAATATTAAAAAAAAACATAACACTTTTTACTAACTGTGATTAAAATAGAGAAAGCCTGTGGCTACTACAGACCTATTGTTTTCCCCCAATACAAACATAAATAATAATAATAATAATAATAATAATAATAATAATAATAATAATAATAATAAAAAATATTATTAAATAATACATATTAATTAACATACAATAAATATTCAATAAATATTATTAATACATACAGTAAGAGTACTATAAATAGTAAAATAATATAATATAATAATATAAAATACATATTATTAATACTGATATTATTAATACAATAAAGTACATAGTAATAATAATAATAATAATAATAATAATAATAATAAATATTATTTAAAAAAATGAATATACAATAAATAATAAATATTATTAATACCTACAGTAGTAGTACTATAAATGGTAAAATAATATAATAATGTGAAATACATATTATCAATACTAATATTATTAATACAATAAAGTACATAATAATAATAATAATAATAATAATAATAATAATAATAATAATAATAATATAGATAATAAAACAATTCAGAAAGTAAAAAGATATTCACAGACCTCTGGTGAATTGATCCATGGGGAATTCCAGATGTCAGCGATAAAATGCCCAAAATGAACTAGAGATAAAGAAGCATTTTTAATTATATAATGCTGACCAAACAGAGTACACGTTATAATCTTGAAATTCCAAGCTATTCCCTATACAAGCCTTGGTATGTCCTCCCTAGTCAACCAGAGGGGCACATGGTAACTCTTGCTCTCTATAGAAAGTGATAGTAAATGAATGTATATGATGTTGGAGGACTCTAGTCCTTCCTTATTTATTTTTCTGCATTTATTGGATTTCCTTTGGATTCATGTTCATGTTGTATTTTTTCTATTTCAAAATAATAAAAAAAATAGATTGAAAGAAACAAACCTTGCTGTGGGAAGTGGTTAGCGGTTAGGTCAGCCATTCTCAACCAGGGTTTCCGTGGAACCCTGGGTTCCTCCAGAGCTTGCTAAGGGTTCCTTAAGCTGTGGCTGATGAACCACCTATTTGATGATGCCTACAGAGTTGAAGGTTCAGCACCACTTAGCAGAGCCAGCAGCATGACACCAAATATCATTTTGGCTGACTTTAAGGGTGGCATTCTGAGCACCACTTTAAGAGGGACATTCTTCCTATTGACCACCAATATAAGGGGCATTGTTCCTACTGAGTCCTGATGAATTGGTTTTAGTAAGAGTTCCTCAAGAAATTATTTTTGGGGTTCCTCTAGGGTTAAAAGTTTGAGAAAGCCTGGGTTAGGTTTTTAGAGGGAAATATCATTCATGGATGAGTTCCATCTACAAAAGTTTTTATGACAAGTAGAGAAGCATGTGGTCCCAAATTTATGACTACAATGGTATGCGGTAGGTTGGGTTGCTGCTCTATACCATACGATTTAATGAATTCTCAATATTCAGCACTAGGAATGAGCTGAAGGTTCACAAGTTCAGACTGAATGTTAGCTGTTTGGGCTAGCAGAAAAAAATGCACCTATTCGGTGGGAGCTGAACGTCCTGTATAGTAGCAGTCTTATTTCTGCTGTCAATGGTTGCTAAGGACACCAGCGGGTGAAGGGACCGCTGAATCCTTAACAACCAGACTGAAGACCTCATTCATAGGGGAGAAAAGTGGTGAGAAATCCATGAATGCCCAATATAGTTCATGCTGGGTCTACCGGACCCCCAGATCCCTACAGGCTGCAGATTGGACCCCATCCATAGGGGAGAACAATGATGAGAAATCTATGATTGCCCCTGGAACGGTTCATTTTCAGAACCCCAGATCCCTGCGGGCTGCAGGTTAGACCCCATCCACATGAGCAATCAATGAAAGATTTGAGACTAACCCCAACATAGCTGGACCTATAGGACCCTCAGATCCCTACAGGCTGAAGACCTCATTCATAGGGGAGAAAAGTGGCGAGAAATCCATGGTTGCAAAATACAGTTCCTACTGAGTCCATCGGACCCCCAGATCCTTACAGGCTGCATATTGGACCCCATCCACATGGGCAAACAATGAAAGATTTATGATTGACCCCCAACATAGCTGGACCTATAGGACCCTCAGATCCCTACAGGCTGAAGACCTCTTTTTTAGGGAGAAAAGTGGTGAGAAATCCATGACTGCCAAATACAGTTTCTGCTGGGTCTATCGGACCCCCAGATCCTTACAGGCTGCAGATTGGACCCCATCCATAGGGGAGAGCAAAACAATGATGAGATACTGTATGTATCAATGCCCCAGTATGGTTTATCCTGGGCCTTTCATACCCCCAGATCTCTACAAGCTGAAGAATAGGCCCTATCCATAGGGGGCGATGAGAAATCTATGATTGCACCGGGGATGGCTGATGTTCAGGCAGAATATTTAGAATCCTCAGATCCATGCAATGTGTGTACAATATACATCTCACGGTCTCTCCCCTTGCACAGGGTAACTTTTTTAAACTTTTTCCTCTGCAGAATACATGCAGATATGTAGATAAAAATACACACATCATCATATATGAGACATCATATCAGAGCAGTGCAAGGTGCAGCAGTGGAGCAAAGTGCAGTAAACCATAACAGCCAATCAGAAAGGATCAATCTTCCTGAGTGGACTTTGCAGCTGTGGTAGATTGTAGCAATTTGCATAACTTTCTCACGCATCGATCGGTCGGGTCGAGGTGGGGGGGGGGGGGGGGTGCTCTCTGTGTGGTTGAGTAGTGGTTTCCTCTTCCTTTAGAAGAGTGACAATCAGATGAGACTCAGGAACACGGCAATCCTCAAGAGCCATCAGAATTATTACAACCAATCAAATATATTTCCTAATCAATAGGCAGACACTTAGCTGTGCCCTGTCTAGTCCCTATTACTTTGGCCATCTTCTATCTCTATGTTCACTTTCCTGGCCTACTGCCGTCTCTCTGCTCTCTCCTACATGCAGGGTGTCTCTTTGTCTCTTTCCTTGCTCTGTACTGCCTCTCTTTTCTCTCCTACCAGTATGACACCTCTTTCCTAGCCCTCTGCCGTCTCTCTGCTCACATTCTGGTCCTCTGCTGTCTCTCTGCTCACATTCTGGTCCTCTGCTGTCTCTCTGCTCACATTCTGATCCTCTGCTGTCTCTCTGCTCACATTCTGGTCCTCTGCCGTCTCTCTGCTCACATTCTGATCCTCTGCTGTCTCTCTGCTCACATTCTGGTCCTCTGCTGTCTCTCTGCTCATATTCTGGCCCTGTGCTGTCTCTCTGCTCACATTCTGATCCTCTGCTGTCTCTCTGCTCACATTCTGGTCCTCTGCCGTCTCTCTGCTCACATTCTGGTCCTCTGCTGTCTCTCTGCTCACATTCTGATCCTCTGCTGTCTCTCTGCTCACATTCTGGTCCTCTGCCGTCTCTCTGCTCACATTCTGGTCCTCTGCTGTCTCTCTGCTCACATTCTGGTCCTCTGATGTCTCTCTGCTCACATTCTGGTCCTCTGCTGTCTCTCTGCTCACATTCTGGCCCTCTGCTGTCTCTCTGCTCACATTCTGATCCTCTGCTGTCTCTCTGCTCACATTCTGACCCCCTGCTGTCTCTCTGCTCACATTCTGGTCCTCTGCCGTCTCTCTGCTCACATTCTGACCCCCTGCTGTCTCTCTGCTCACATTCTGGTCCTCTGCCCTGTCTCTGCTCACATTCTGGCCCTCTGCCATCTCTCTGCTCACATTCTGGCCCTCTGCCCTCTCTCTGCTCACATTCTGGTTCTCTGCTGTCTCTCTGCTAACATTCTGGTCCTCTGCTGTCTCTCTGCTCACATTCTGGCCCTCTGCTGTCTCTCTGCTCACATTCTGGTCCTCTGCCGTCTCTGCTCACATTATGGTTTTCTGCTGTCTCTCTGCTCACATTCTGGTCCTCTGCCGTCTCTCTGCTCACATTCTGGTCCTCTGCTGTCTCTCTGCTCACATTCTGGTCCTCTGCCCTCTCTCTGCTCACATTCTGGCCCTCTGCTGTCTCTCTGCTCACATTCTGGCCCTCTGCTGTCTCTCTGCTCACATTCTGGTCCTCTGCTGTCTCTCTGCTCACATTCTGGTCCTCTGCTGTCTCTCTGCTCACATTCTGGTCCTCTGCTGTCTCTCTGCTCACATTCTGTCCCTCTGCTGTCTCTCTGCTCACATTCTGGTCCTCTGCTGTCTCTCTGCTCACATTCTGATCCTCTGCTGTCTCTCTGCTCACATTCTGGTCCTCTGCGTCTCTCTGCTCACATTCTGGTCCTCTGCCCTCTCTCTGCTCACATTCTGGTCCTCTGCTGTCTCTCTGCTCACATTCCAGCCCTCTGCTGTCTCTCTGCTCACATTCTGGCCCTCTGCCATCTCTCTGCTCACATTCTTGTCCTCTGCTGTCTCTCTGCTCACATTCTGGTCCTCTGCCATTTCTCTGCTCACATTCCAGCCCTCTGCCATTTCTCTGCTCACATTCTGGTCCTCTGCTGTCTCTCTGCTCACATTCCAGCCCTCTGCTGTCTCTCTGCTCACATTCTGGTCCTCTGATGTCTCTCTGCTCACATTCTGGTCCTCTGCTGTCTCTCTGCTCACATTCTGGTCCTCTGCTGTCTCTCTGCTCACATTCTGGTCCTCTGCCGTCTCTCTGCTAACATTCTGGCCCTCTGCTGTCTCTCTGCTCACATTCTTGTCCTCTGCTGTCTCTCTGCTCACATTCTTGTCCTCTGCCGTCTCTCTGCTCACATTCTTGTCCTCTGCCCTCTCTATGCTCACATTCTGGTCCTCTGCCGTCTCTGCTCACATTCTGGCCCTCTGCTGTCTCTCTGCTCACATTCTGATCCCCTGCTGTCTCTCTGCTCACATTCTTGTCCTCTGCTGTCTCTCTGCTCACATTCTGGTCCTCTGCTGTCTCTCTGCTCACATTCTGATCCCCTGCTGTCTCTCTGCTCACATTCTGGTCCTCTGCCATCTCTCTGCTCACATTCTGGTCTTCTGCTGTCTCTCTGCTCACATTCTGGTCCTCTGCTGTCTCTCTGCTCACATTCTGATCCCCTGCTGTCTCTCTGCTCACATTCTGGTCCTCTGCCATCTCTCTGCTCACATTCTGGTCCTCTGCTGTCTCTCTGCTCACATTCTGGTCCTCTGCTGTCTCTCTGCTCACATTCTGGTCCTCTGCCGTCTCTCTGCTCACATTCTGGTCCTCTGCCGTCTCTCTGCTCACATTCTGGTCCTCTGCTGTCTCTCTGCTCACATTCTGGTCCTCTGATGTCTCTCTGCTCACATTCTGGTCCTCTGCTGTCTCTCTGATCACATTCTGGTCCTCCGCTGTCTCTCTGCTCACATTCTGACCCCCTGCTGTCTCTCTTCTCACATTCTGGTCCTCTGCCGTCTCTCTGCTCACATTCTGGTCCTCTGCCGTCTCTCTGCTCACATTCTGGTCCTCTGCTGTCTCTCTGCTCACATTCTGGCCCTCTGCTGTCTCTCTGCTCACATTCTGACCCCCTGCTGTCTCTCTGCTCACATTCTGGTCCTCTGCTGTCTCTCTGCTCACATTCTGGTCCTCTGCCCTCTCTCTGCTTACATTCTGGCCCTCTGCCATCTCTCTGCTCACATTCTGGTCCTCTGCCCTCTCTCTGCTCACATTCTGTTTCTCTGCTGTCTCTCTGCTCACATTCTGGTCCTCTGCTGTCTCTGCTCACATTCTGGTCCTCTGCTGTCTCTGCTCACATTCTGGCCCTCTGCTGTCTCTCTGCTCACATTCTGGCCCTCTGCTGTCTCTCTGCTCACATTCTGGTCCTCTGCTGTCTCTCTGCTCACATTCTGGTCCTCTGCCCTCTCTCTGCTCACATTCTGGTCCTCTGCTGTCTCTCTGCTCACATTCTGGTCCTCTGCTGTCTCTCTGCTCACATTCTGGTCCTCTGCTGTCTCTCTGCTCACATTCTGATCCTCTGCTGTCTCTCTGCTCACATTCTGGTCCTCTGCTGTCTCTCTGCTCACATTCTGGTCCTCTGCTGTCTCTCTGCTCACATTCTGGTCCTCTGCTGTCTCTCTGCTCACATTCTGATCCCCTGCTGTCTCTCTGCTCACATTCTGGTCCTCTGCCATCTCTCTGCTCACATTCTGGTCCTCTGCTGTCTCTCTGCTCACATTCTGGTCCTCTGCCGTCTCTCTGCTCACATTCTGATCCTCTGCTGTCTCTCTGCTCACATTCTGGTCCTCTGCCGTCTCTCTGCTCACATTCTGGTCCTCTGCCCTCTCTCTGCTCACATTCTGGTCCTCTGCTGTCTCTCTGCTCACATTCTGGTCCTTTGCTGTCTCTCTGCTCACATTCTGGTCCTCTGCTGTCTCTCTGCTCACATTCTGGCCCTCTGCTGTCTCTCTGGTCACATTCTGGTCCTCTGCCGTCTCTCTGCTCACATTCTTGTCCTCTGCTGTCTCTCTGCTCACATTCCAGCCCTCTGCTGTCTCTCTGCTCACATTCTGGTCCTCTGCTGTCTCTCTGCTCACATTCCAGCCCTCTGCTGTCTCTCTGCTCACATTCTGGTCCTCTGATGTCTCTCTGCTCACATTCTGGTCCTCTGATGTCTCTCTGCTCACATTCTGGTCCTCTGCTGTCTCTCTGCTCACATTCTGGTCCTCTGCTGTCTCTCTGCTCACATTCTGGTCCTCTGCTGTCTCTCTGCTCACATTCCAGCCCTCTGCTGTCTCTCTGCTCACATTCTGGTCCTCTGATGTCTCTCTGCTCACATTCTGGTCCTCTGATGTCTCTCTGCTCACATTCTGATCCTCTGCTGTCTCTCTGCTCACATTCCAGCCCTCTGCTGTCTCTCTGCTCACATTCTGGTCCTCTGATGTCTCTCTGCTCACATTCTGATCATCTGCTGTCTCTCTGCTCACATTCCAGCCCTCTGCTGTCTCTCTGCTCACATTCTGGTCCTCTGATGTCTCTCTGCTCACATTCTGGTCCTCTACTGTCTCTCTGCTCACATTCTGATCCTCTGCTGTCTCTCTGCTCACATTCTGGTCCTCTGCTCTCTCTCTGCTCACATTCTGGTCCTCTGCCCTCTCTCTGCTCACATTCTGGCCCTCTGCTGTCTCTCTGCTCACATTCTGGTCCTCTGCTGTCTCTCTGCTCACATTCTGGTCCTCTGCTGTCTCTCTGTTCACATTCTGGTCCTCTGCTGTCTCTCTGCTCACATTCTGGTCCTCTGCTGTCTCTCTGCTCACATTCTGGTCCTCTGCTGTCTCTCTGCTCACATTCTGATCCTCTGTTGTCTCTCTGCTCACATTCCAGCCCTCTGCTGTCTCTCTGCTCACATTCTGGTCCTCTGCTGTCTCTCTGCTCACATTCTGGCCCTCTGCTGTCTCTCTGCTCACATTCTGGTCCTCTGCTGTCTCTCTGCTCACATTCTGGTCCTCTGCTGTCTCTCTGCTCACATTCTGGCCCTCTGATGTCTCTCTGTTCACATTCTGGTCCCCTGCCGACTCTCTGCCCACATTCTGGTCCTCTGCCGTCTCTCTGCTCACATTCTGGCCCTCTGCCTTCTCTCTGCTCACATTCTGGCCCTCTGCTGTCTCTCTGCTCACATTCTGGCCCTCTGCTGTCTCTCTGCTCACATTCTGGTCCTCTGCTGTCTCTCTGCTCACATTCTTGTCCTCTGCTGTCTCTCTGCTCACATTATGGTTCTCTGCTGTCTCTCTGCTCACATTCTGGCCCTCTGCTGTCTCTCTGCTCACATTCTGGTCCTCTGCCGTCTCTCTGCTCACATTCTGGTCCTCTGATGTCTCTCTGCTCACATTCTGATCCTCTGCTGTCTCTCTGCTCACATTCCAGCCCTCTGCTGTCTCTCTGCTCACATTCTGGTCCTCTGCTGTCTCTCTGCTCACATTCTGGTCCTCTGCTGTCTCTCTGCTCACATTCTGGTCCTCTGCTGTCTCTCTGCTCACATTCCAGCCCTCTGCTGTCTCTCTGCTCACATTCTGGCCCTCTGCCCTCTCTCTGCTCACATTCTGGTTCTCTGCTGTCTCTCTGCTAACATTCTGGTCCTCTGCTGTCTCTCTGCTCACATTCTGGCCCTCTGCTGTCTCTCTGCTCACATTCTGGTCCTCTGCCGTCTCTGCTCACATTATGGTTTTCTGCTGTCTCTCTGCTCACATTCTGATCCTCTGCTGTCTCTCTGCTCACATTCTGGTCCTCTGCTGTCTCTCTGCTCACATTCTGGTCCTCTGCCGTCTCTCTGCTCACATTCTGGTCCTCTGCTGTCTCTCTGCTCACATTCTGGTCCTCTGCCCTCTCTCTGCTCACATTCTGGCCCTCTGCTGTCTCTCTGCTCACATTCTGGCCCTCTGCTGTCTCTCTGCTCACATTCTGGTCCTCTGCTGTCTCTCTGCTCACATTCTGGTCCTCTGCTGTCTCTCTGCTCACATTCTGGTCCTCTGCTGTCTCTCTGCTCACATTCTGTCCCTCTGCTGTCTCTCTGCTCACATTCTGGTCCTCTGCTGTCTCTCTGCTCACATTCTGATCCTCTGCTGTCTCTCTGCTCACATTCTGGTCCTCTGCGTCTCTCTGCTCACATTCTGGTCCTCTGCCCTCTCTCTGCTCACATTCTGGTCCTCTGCTGTCTCTCTGCTCACATTCCAGCCCTCTGCTGTCTCTCTGCTCACATTCTGGCCCTCTGCCATCTCTCTGCTCACATTCTTGTCCTCTGCTGTCTCTCTGCTCACATTCTGGTCCTCTGCCATTTCTCTGCTCACATTCCAGCCCTCTGCCATTTCTCTGCTCACATTCTGGTCCTCTGCTGTCTCTCTGCTCACATTCCAGCCCTCTGCTGTCTCTCTGCTCACATTCTGGTCCTCTGATGTCTCTCTGCTCACATTCTGGTCCTCTGCTGTCTCTCTGCTCACATTCTGGTCCTCTGCTGTCTCTCTGCTCACATTCTGGTCCTCTGCCGTCTCTCTGCTAACATTCTGGCCCTCTGCTGTCTCTCTGCTCACATTCTTGTCCTCTGCTGTCTCTCTGCTCACATTCTTGTCCTCTGCCGTCTCTCTGCTCACATTCTTGTCCTCTGCCCTCTCTATGCTCACATTCTGGTCCTCTGCCGTCTCTGCTCACATTCTGGCCCTCTGCTGTCTCTCTGCTCACATTCTGATCCCCTGCTGTCTCTCTGCTCACATTCTTGTCCTCTGCTGTCTCTCTGCTCACATTCTGGTCCTCTGCTGTCTCTCTGCTCACATTCTGATCCCCTGCTGTCTCTCTGCTCACATTCTGGTCCTCTGCCATCTCTCTGCTCACATTCTGGTCTTCTGCTGTCTCTCTGCTCACATTCTGGTCCTCTGCTGTCTCTCTGCTCACATTCTGATCCCCTGCTGTCTCTCTGCTCACATTCTGGTCCTCTGCCATCTCTCTGCTCACATTCTGGTCCTCTGCTGTCTCTCTGCTCACATTCTGGTCCTCTGCTGTCTCTCTGCTCACATTCTGGTCCTCTGCCGTCTCTCTGCTCACATTCTGGTCCTCTGCCGTCTCTCTGCTCACATTCTGGTCCTCTGCTGTCTCTCTGCTCACATTCTGGTCCTCTGATGTCTCTCTGCTCACATTCTGGTCCTCTGCTGTCTCTCTGATCACATTCTGGTCCTCCGCTGTCTCTCTGCTCACATTCTGACCCCCTGCTGTCTCTCTTCTCACATTCTGGTCCTCTGCCGTCTCTCTGCTCACATTCTGGTCCTCTGCCGTCTCTCTGCTCACATTCTGGTCCTCTGCTGTCTCTCTGCTCACATTCTGGCCCTCTGCTGTCTCTCTGCTCACATTCTGACCCCCTGCTGTCTCTCTGCTCACATTCTGGTCCTCTGCTGTCTCTCTGCTCACATTCTGGTCCTCTGCCCTCTCTCTGCTTACATTCTGGCCCTCTGCCATCTCTCTGCTCACATTCTGGTCCTCTGCCCTCTCTCTGCTCACATTCTGTTTCTCTGCTGTCTCTCTGCTCACATTCTGGTCCTCTGCTGTCTCTGCTCACATTCTGGTCCTCTGCTGTCTCTGCTCACATTCTGGCCCTCTGCTGTCTCTCTGCTCACATTCTGGCCCTCTGCTGTCTCTCTGCTCACATTCTGGTCCTCTGCTGTCTCTCTGCTCACATTCTGGTCCTCTGCCCTCTCTCTGCTCACATTCTGGTCCTCTGCTGTCTCTCTGCTCACATTCTGGTCCTCTGCTGTCTCTCTGCTCACATTCTGGTCCTCTGCTGTCTCTCTGCTCACATTCTGATCCTCTGCTGTCTCTCTGCTCACATTCTGGTCCTCTGCTGTCTCTCTGCTCACATTCTGGTCCTCTGCTGTCTCTCTGCTCACATTCTGGTCCTCTGCTGTCTCTCTGCTCACATTCTGATCCCCTGCTGTCTCTCTGCTCACATTCTGGTCCTCTGCCATCTCTCTGCTCACATTCTGGTCCTCTGCTGTCTCTCTGCTCACATTCTGGTCCTCTGCCGTCTCTCTGCTCACATTCTGATCCTCTGCTGTCTCTCTGCTCACATTCTGGTCCTCTGCCGTCTCTCTGCTCACATTCTGGTCCTCTGCCCTCTCTCTGCTCACATTCTGGTCCTCTGCTGTCTCTCTGCTCACATTCTGGTCCTTTGCTGTCTCTCTGCTCACATTCTGGTCCTCTGCTGTCTCTCTGCTCACATTCTGGCCCTCTGCTGTCTCTCTGGTCACATTCTGGTCCTCTGCCGTCTCTCTGCTCACATTCTTGTCCTCTGCTGTCTCTCTGCTCACATTCCAGCCCTCTGCTGTCTCTCTGCTCACATTCTGGTCCTCTGCTGTCTCTCTGCTCACATTCCAGCCCTCTGCTGTCTCTCTGCTCACATTCTGGTCCTCTGATGTCTCTCTGCTCACATTCTGGTCCTCTGATGTCTCTCTGCTCACATTCTGGTCCTCTGCTGTCTCTCTGCTCACATTCTGGTCCTCTGCTGTCTCTCTGCTCACATTCTGGTCCTCTGCTGTCTCTCTGCTCACATTCCAGCCCTCTGCTGTCTCTCTGCTCACATTCTGGTCCTCTGATGTCTCTCTGCTCACATTCTGGTCCTCTGATGTCTCTCTGCTCACATTCTGATCCTCTGCTGTCTCTCTGCTCACATTCCAGCCCTCTGCTGTCTCTCTGCTCACATTCTGGTCCTCTGATGTCTCTCTGCTCACATTCTGATCATCTGCTGTCTCTCTGCTCACATTCCAGCCCTCTGCTGTCTCTCTGCTCACATTCTGGTCCTCTGATGTCTCTCTGCTCACATTCTGGTCCTCTACTGTCTCTCTGCTCACATTCTGATCCTCTGCTGTCTCTCTGCTCACATTCTGGTCCTCTGCTCTCTCTCTGCTCACATTCTGGTCCTCTGCCCTCTCTCTGCTCACATTCTGGCCCTCTGCTGTCTCTCTGCTCACATTCTGGTCCTCTGCTGTCTCTCTGCTCACATTCTGGTCCTCTGCTGTCTCTCTGTTCACATTCTGGTCCTCTGCTGTCTCTCTGCTCACATTCTGGTCCTCTGCTGTCTCTCTGCTCACATTCTGGTCCTCTGCTGTCTCTCTGCTCACATTCTGATCCTCTGTTGTCTCTCTGCTCACATTCCAGCCCTCTGCTGTCTCTCTGCTCACATTCTGGTCCTCTGCTGTCTCTCTGCTCACATTCTGGCCCTCTGCTGTCTCTCTGCTCACATTCTGGTCCTCTGCTGTCTCTCTGCTCACATTCTGGTCCTCTGCTGTCTCTCTGCTCACATTCTGGCCCTCTGATGTCTCTCTGTTCACATTCTGGTCCCCTGCCGACTCTCTGCCCACATTCTGGTCCTCTGCCGTCTCTCTGCTCACATTCTGGCCCTCTGCCTTCTCTCTGCTCACATTCTGGCCCTCTGCTGTCTCTCTGCTCACATTCTGGCCCTCTGCTGTCTCTCTGCTCACATTCTGGTCCTCTGCTGTCTCTCTGCTCACATTCTTGTCCTCTGCTGTCTCTCTGCTCACATTATGGTTCTCTGCTGTCTCTCTGCTCACATTCTGGCCCTCTGCTGTCTCTCTGCTCACATTCTGGTCCTCTGCCGTCTCTCTGCTCACATTCTGGTCCTCTGATGTCTCTCTGCTCACATTCTGATCCTCTGCTGTCTCTCTGCTCACATTCCAGCCCTCTGCTGTCTCTCTGCTCACATTCTGGTCCTCTGCTGTCTCTCTGCTCACATTCTGGTCCTCTGCTGTCTCTCTGCTCACATTCCAGCCCTCTGCTGTCTCTCTGCTCACATTCTGGTCCTCTGCTGTCTCTCTGCTCACATTCTGGTCCTCTGCTGTCTCTCTGTTCACATTCTGGTCCTCTGCTGTCTCTCTGCTCACATTCTGGTCCTCTGCTGTCTCTCTGCTCACATTCTGGTCCTCTGCTGTCTCTCTGCTCACATTCTGATCGTCTGTTGTCTCTCTGCTCACATTCCAGCCCTCTGCTGTCTCTCTGCTCACATTCTGGTCCTCTGCTGTCTCTCTGCTCACATTCTGGCCCTCTGCTGTCTCTCTGCTCACATTCTGATCGTCTGTTGTCTCTCTGCTCACATTCCAGCCCTCTGCTGTCTCTCTGCTCACATTCTGGTCCTCTGCTGTCTCTCTGCTCACATTCTGGCCCTCTGATGTCTCTCTGCCCACATTCTCGTCCTCTGCTGTCTCTCTGCTCACATTCTGGCCCTCTGCCTTCTCTCTGCTCACATTCTGGCCCTCTGCTGTCTCTCTGCTCACATTCTGGTCCTCTGCTGTCTCTCTGCTCACATTCTGGCCCTCTGTCGTCTCTCTGCTCACATTCTGGTCCTCTGCTGTCTCTCTGCTCACATTCTGGTCCTCTGCTGTCTCTCTGCTCACATTCTGGTCCTCTGCTGTCTCTCTGCTCACATTCTGGTCCTCTGCTGTCTCTCTGCTCACATTCTGATCCTCTGCTGTCTCTCTGCTCACATTCTGGTCCTCTGCCGTCTCTCTGCTCACATTCTGATCCTCTGCTGTCTCTCTGCTCACATTCTGGTCCTCTGCTGTCTCTCTGCTCATATTCTGGCCCTGTGCTGTCTCTCTGCTCACATTCTGATCCTCTGCTGTCTCTCTGCTCACATTCTGGTCCTCTGCCGTCTCTCTGCTCACATTCTGGTCCTCTGCTGTCTCTCTGCTCACATTCTGATCCTCTGCTGTCTCTCTGCTCACATTCTGGTCCTCTGCCGTCTCTCTGCTCACATTCTGGTCCTCTGCTGTCTCTCTGCTCACATTCTGGTCCTCTGATGTCTCTCTGCTCACATTCTGGTCCTCTGCTGTCTCTCTGCTCACATTCTGGCCCTCTGCTGTCTCTCTGCTCACATTCTGATCCTCTGCTGTCTCTCTGCTCACATTCTGACCCCCTGCTGTCTCTCTGCTCACATTCTGGTCCTCTGCCGTCTCTCTGCTCACATTCTGACCCCCTGCTGTCTCTCTGCTCACATTCTGGTCCTCTGCCCTGTCTCTGCTCACATTCTGGCCCTCTGCCATCTCTCTGCTCACATTCTGGCCCTCTGCCCTCTCTCTGCTCACATTCTGGTTCTCTGCTGTCTCTCTGCTAACATTCTGGTCCTCTGCTGTCTCTCTGCTCACATTCTGGCCCTCTGCTGTCTCTCTGCTCACATTCTGGTCCTCTGCCGTCTCTGCTCACATTATGGTTTTCTGCTGTCTCTCTGCTCACATTCTGGTCCTCTGCCGTCTCTCTGCTCACATTCTGGTCCTCTGCTGTCTCTCTGCTCACATTCTGGTCCTCTGCCCTCTCTCTGCTCACATTCTGGCCCTCTGCTGTCTCTCTGCTCACATTCTGGCCCTCTGCTGTCTCTCTGCTCACATTCTGGTCCTCTGCTGTCTCTCTGCTCACATTCTGGTCCTCTGCTGTCTCTCTGCTCACATTCTGGTCCTCTGCTGTCTCTCTGCTCACATTCTGTCCCTCTGCTGTCTCTCTGCTCACATTCTGGTCCTCTGCTGTCTCTCTGCTCACATTCTGATCCTCTGCTGTCTCTCTGCTCACATTCTGATCCTCTGCTGTCTCTCTGCTCACATTCTGGTCCTCTGCCCTCTCTCTGCTCACATTCTGGTCCTCTGCTGTCTCTCTGCTCACATTCCAGCCCTCTGCTGTCTCTCTGCTCACATTCTGGCCCTCTGCCATCTCTCTGCTCACATTCTTGTCCTCTGCTGTCTCTCTGCTCACATTCTGGTCCTCTGCCATTTCTCTGCTCACATTCCAGCCCTCTGCCATTTCTCTGCTCACATTCTGGTCCTCTGCTGTCTCTCTGCTCACATTCCAGCCCTCTGCTGTCTCTCTGCTCACATTCTGGTCCTCTGATGTCTCTCTGCTCACATTCTGGTCCTCTGCTGTCTCTCTGCTCACATTCTGGTCCTCTGCTGTCTCTCTGCTCACATTCTGGTCCTCTGCCGTCTCTCTGCTAACATTCTGGCCCTCTGCTGTCTCTCTGCTCACATTCTTGTCCTCTGCTGTCTCTCTGCTCACATTCTTGTCCTCTGCCGTCTCTCTGCTCACATTCTTGTCCTCTGCCCTCTCTATGCTCACATTCTGGTCCTCTGCCGTCTCTGCTCACATTCTGGCCCTCTGCTGTCTCTCTGCTCACATTCTGATCCCCTGCTGTCTCTCTGCTCACATTCTTGTCCTCTGCTGTCTCTCTGCTCACATTCTGGTCCTCTGCTGTCTCTCTGCTCACATTCTGATCCCCTGCTGTCTCTCTGCTCACATTCTGGTCCTCTGCCATCTCTCTGCTCACATTCTGGTCTTCTGCTGTCTCTCTGCTCACATTCTGGTCCTCTGCTGTCTCTCTGCTCACATTCTGATCCCCTGCTGTCTCTCTGCTCACATTCTGGTCCTCTGCCATCTCTCTGCTCACATTCTGGTCCTCTGCTGTCTCTCTGCTCACATTCTGGTCCTCTGCTGTCTCTCTGCTCACATTCTGGTCCTCTGCCGTCTCTCTGCTCACATTCTGGTCCTCTGCCGTCTCTCTGCTCACATTCTGGTCCTCTGCTGTCTCTCTGCTCACATTCTGGTCCTCTGATGTCTCTCTGCTCACATTCTGGTCCTCTGCTGTCTCTCTGATCACATTCTGGTCCTCCGCTGTCTCTCTGCTCACATTCTGACCCCCTGCTGTCTCTCTTCTCACATTCTGGTCCTCTGCCGTCTCTCTGCTCACATTCTGGTCCTCTGCCGTCTCTCTGCTCACATTCTGGTCCTCTGCTGTCTCTCTGCTCACATTCTGGCCCTCTGCTGTCTCTCTGCTCACATTCTGACCCCCTGCTGTCTCTCTGCTCACATTCTGGTCCTCTGCCCTCTCTCTGCTTACATTCTGGCCCTCTGCCATCTCTCTGCTCACATTCTGGTCCTCTGCCCTCTCTCTGCTCACATTCTGTTTCTCTGCTGTCTCTCTGCTCACATTCTGGTCCTCTGCTGTCTCTGCTCACATTCTGGTCCTCTGCTGTCTCTGCTCACATTCTGGCCCTCTGCTGTCTCTCTGCTCACATTCTGGTCCTCTGCCGTCTCTTCTCACATTATGGTTCTCTGCTGTCTCTCTGCTCACATTCTGGTCCTCTGCCCTCTCTCTGCTCACATTCTGGCCCTCTTCCGTCTCTCTGCTCACATTCTGGTCCTCTGCCATCTCTCTGCTCACATTCTGGTCCTCTGCTGTCTCTCTGCTCACATTCTGGTCCTCTGCCCTCTCTCTGCTCACATTCTGGCCCTCTGCTGTCTCTCTGCTCACATTCTGGTCCTCTGCTGTCTCTCTGCTCACATTCTGGTCCTCTGCCCTCTCTCTGCTCACATTCTGGTCCTCTGCTGTCTCTCTGCTCACATTCTGGTCCTCTGCTGTCTCTCTGCTCACATTCTGGTCCTCTGCTGTCTCTCTGCTCACATTCTGATCCTCTGCTGTCTCTCTGCTCACATTCTGGTCCTCTGCTGTCTCTCTGCTCACATTCTGGTCCTCTGCTGTCTCTCTGCTCACATTCTGGTCCTCTGCTGTCTCTCTGCTCACATTCTGATCCCCTGCTGTCTCTCTGCTCACATTCTGGTCCTCTGCCATCTCTCTGCTCACATTCTGGTCCTCTGCTGTCTCTCTGCTCACATTCTGGTCCTCTGCCGTCTCTCTGCTCACATTCTGATCCTCTGCTGTCTCTCTGCTCACATTCTGGTCCTCTGCCGTCTCTCTGCTCACATTCTGGTCCTCTGCCCTCTCTCTGCTCACATTCTGGTCCTCTGCTGTCTCTCTGCTCACATTCTGGTCCTTTGCTGTCTCTCTGCTCACATTCTGGTCCTCTGCTGTCTCTCTGCTCACATTCTGGCCCTCTGCTGTCTCTCTGGTCACATTCTGGTCCTCTGCCGTCTCTCTGCTCACATTCTTGTCCTCTGCTGTCTCTCTGCTCACATTCCAGCCCTCTGCTGTCTCTCTGCTCACATTCTGGTCCTCTGCCATTTCTCTGCTCACATTCTGGTCCTCTGCTGTCTCTCTGCTCACATTCCAGCCCTCTGCTGTCTCTCTGCTCACATTCTGGTCCTCTGATGTCTCTCTGCTCACATTCTGGTCCTCTGATGTCTCTCTGCTCACATTCTGGTCCTCTGCTGTCTCTCTGCTCACATTCTGGTCCTCTGCTGTCTCTCTGCTCACATTCTGGTCCTCTGCTGTCTCTCTGCTCACATTCCAGCCCTCTGCTGTCTCTCTGCTCACATTCTGGTCCTCTGATGTCTCTCTGCTCACATTCTGGTCCTCTGATGTCTCTCTGCTCACATTCTGATCCTCTGCTGTCTCTCTGCTCACATTCCAGCCCTCTGCTGTCTCTCTGCTCACATTCTGGTCCTCTGATGTCTCTCTGCTCACATTCTGATCATCTGCTGTCTCTCTGCTCACATTCCAGCCCTCTGCTGTCTCTCTGCTCACATTCTGGTCCTCTGATGTCTCTCTGCTCACATTCTGGTCCTCTACTGTCTCTCTGCTCACATTCTGATCCTCTGCTGTCTCTCTGCTCACATTCTGGTCCTCTGCTCTCTCTCTGCTCACATTCTGGTCCTCTGCCCTCTCTCTGCTCACATTCTGGCCCTCTGCTGTCTCTCTGCTCACATTCTGGTCCTCTGCTGTCTCTCTGCTCACATTCTGGTCCTCTGCTGTCTCTCTGTTCACATTCTGGTCCTCTGCTGTCTCTCTGCTCACATTCTGGTCCTCTGCTGTCTCTCTGCTCACATTCTGGTCCTCTGCTGTCTCTCTGCTCACATTCTGATCCTCTGTTGTCTCTCTGCTCACATTCCAGCCCTCTGCTGTCTCTCTGCTCACATTCTGGTCCTCTGCTGTCTCTCTGCTCACATTCTGGCCCTCTGCTGTCTCTCTGCTCACATTCTGGTCCTCTGCTGTCTCTCTGCTCACATTCTGGTCCTCTGCTGTCTCTCTGCTCACATTCTGGCCCTCTGATGTCTCTCTGTTCACATTCTGGTCCCCTGCCGACTCTCTGCCCACATTCTGGTCCTCTGCCGTCTCTCTGCTCACATTCTGGCCCTCTGCCTTCTCTCTGCTCACATTCTGGCCCTCTGCTGTCTCTCTGCTCACATTCTGGCCCTCTGCTGTCTCTCTGCTCACATTCTGGTCCTCTGCTGTCTCTCTGCTCACATTCTTGTCCTCTGCTGTCTCTCTGCTCACATTATGGTTCTCTGCTGTCTCTCTGCTCACATTCTGGCCCTCTGCTGTCTCTCTGCTCACATTCTGGTCCTCTGCCGTCTCTCTGCTCACATTCTGGTCCTCTGATGTCTCTCTGCTCACATTCTGATCCTCTGCTGTCTCTCTGCTCACATTCCAGCCCTCTGCTGTCTCTCTGCTCACATTCTGGTCCTCTGCTGTCTCTCTGCTCACATTCTGGTCCTCTGCTGTCTCTCTGCTCACATTCTGGTCCTCTGCTGTCTCTCTGCTCACATTCCAGCCCTCTGCTGTCTCTCTGCTCACATTCTGGTCCTCTGCTGTCTCTCTGCTCACATTCTGGTCCTCTGCTGTCTCTCTGTTCACATTCTGGTCCTCTGCTGTCTCTCTGCTCACATTCTGGTCCTCTGCTGTCTCTCTGCTCACATTCTGGTCCTCTGCTGTCTCTCTGCTCACATTCTGATCGTCTGTTGTCTCTCTGCTCACATTCCAGCCCTCTGCTGTCTCTCTGCTCACATTCTGGTCCTCTGCTGTCTCTCTGCTCACATTCTGGCCCTCTGCTGTCTCTCTGCTCACATTCTGATCGTCTGTTGTCTCTCTGCTCACATTCCAGCCCTCTGCTGTCTCTCTGCTCACATTCTGGTCCTCTGCTGTCTCTCTGCTCACATTCTGGCCCTCTGATGTCTCTCTGCCCACATTCTCGTCCTCTGCTGTCTCTCTGCTCACATTCTGGCCCTCTGCCTTCTCTCTGCTCACATTCTGGCCCTCTGCTGTCTCTCTGCTCACATTCTGGTCCTCTGCTGTCTCTCTGCTCACATTCTGGCCCTCTGCTGTCTCTCTGCTCACATTCTGGTCCTCTGATGTCTCTCTGCTCACATTCTGGTCCTCTGCTGTCTCTCTGCTCACATTCTGGTCCTCTGCTGTCTCTCTGTTCACATTCTGGTCCTCTGCTGTCTCTCTGCTCACATTCTGGTCCTCTGCTGTCTCTCTGCTCACATTCTGGTCCTCTGCTGTCTCTCTGCTCACATTCTGATCGTCTGTTGTCTCTCTGCTCACATTCCAGCCCTCTGCTGTCTCTCTGCTCACATTCTGGTCCTCTGCTGTCTCTCTGCTCACATTCTGGCCCTCTGCTGTCTCTCTGCTCACATTCTGATCGTCTGTTGTCTCTCTGCTCACATTCCAGCCCTCTGCTGTCTCTCTGCTCACATTCTGGTCCTCTGCTGTCTCTCTGCTCACATTCTGGCCCTCTGCTGTCTCTCTGCTCACATTCTGGTCCTCTGCTGTCTCTCTGCTCACATTCTGTCCCTCTGCTGTCTCTCTGCTCACATTCTGGCCCTCTGCCTTCTCTCTGCTCACATTCTGGTCCTCTGCTGTCTCTCTGCTCACATTCTGGCCCTCTGCTGTCTCTCTGCTCACATTCTGGTCCTCTGCTGTCTCTCTGCTCACATTCTGGCCCTCTGCTGTCTCTCTGCTCACATTCTGGTCCTCTGCTGTCTCTCTGCTCACATTCTGGCCCTCTGCTGTCTCTCTGCTCACATTCTGGTCCTCTGCTGTCTCTCTGCTCACATTCTGGCCCTCTGCTGTCTCTCTGCTCACATTCTGGTCCTCTGATGTCTCTCTGCTCACATTCTGGTCCTCTGCTGTCTCTCTGCTCACATTATGGTTCTCTGCTGTCTCTCTGCTCACATTATGGTTCTCTGCTGTCTCTCTGCTCACATTCTGGCCCTCTGCTGTCTCTCTGCTCACATTCTGGCCCTCTGCCATCTCTCTGCTCACATTCTGGTCCTCTGCCGTCTCTCTGCTCACATTCTGGTCCTCTGATGTCTCTCTGCTCTCTCCTACCAGAAGGATATCACTTTCATGACCCTCTGCTCTCTCCTCCCTGTGAGATATCTCTTTCCTTGCTCCCTGCTATCTCTCTGCTCTCCCCTACCTGCTGGATGTCTCTTTGCTAGAACTCTGCTGTCTATCTGCTCTGCACCCTACAGGATATCTAATTCCTGGTCCTCTGATGTCTCTCTCCTACCAGAAGGGTGTCACTTTCTTGGCCCTCTGCTCTTACCTCCCAGCAGGATCTCTCTTTCCTTGCTCTCTGCTGTCTGCTCTCTCCTTCCCTGCAGGATGTCACTTTCATATCCTGCTGTCTATCTCTGCTCTGGTCCTCTGTTGTCTCTACTGCTCTCTCCAGGATGTCAATGTCCCGGCTCCCTGCTGTCTCTTTGCTCTCTCCTACATGCAGGAGGTCTCGTTCCTTGCTCTTTGCTGCCTCTCTGCTTCCTGCATGATGTCCCTCTCCCAGCTCCCTGCTTACTATTCACTCTCTCCTCCCAGCAGGAGGTCTCTTTCCTTGCCATCTACCCTCTCTCCTCTCCCCTCTCCTTGCTCCCCTCTCCCTTCTCTCCCCTCTCCTCTCTCCCCTCTTCCCTCTCCTCTCTTCCCTCTTCCCTCTCCTCTCTCCTCTCTTCCCTCTTCCCTCTCCTCTCTCCTCTCCCCTCTCTCCCCTCTCCTCTCTCCTCTCTCCCCTCTCCCCTCTCCTCTCTCCTCTCCCCTCTCCCCTCTCCTCTCTCTCCTCTCCCCTCTCCTCTCTCCCCTCTCCTCTCTCCTCCCTCCCCTCTCCTCTCTCCTCCCTCCCCTTTCCGCTCTCCTCCCTCCCCTCTCCTCTCACCCCTCTCCTCCTTGTAGAATGTCTCTTTTCCTGGCTCTCTCTCCTCTCTCCTCCTTGTAGAATGTCTCTTTCCTGGCTCTCCTCCTTGTAGAATGTCTCTTTCCTGGCTCTCTCCTCTCTCCTCCTTGTAGAATGTCTCTTTCCTGGCTCTCTCTCCTGTCTCCTCCTTGTAGAATGTCTCTTTCCTGGCTCTCCTCTCTCCTCCTTGTAGAATGTCTCTTTCCTGGCTCTCTCCTCTCTCCTCCTTGTAGAATGTCTCTTTCCTGGCTCTCCTCTCTCCTCTTTGTAGAATGTCTCTTTCCTGGCTCTCTCTCCTCTCTCCTCCTTGTAGAATGTCTCTTTCCTGGCTCTCCTCTCTCCTCTTTGTAGAATGTCTCTTTCCTGGCTCTCGCCTCTCTCCTCCCTGTAGAATGTCTCTTTCCTGGCTCTCCTCTCTCCTCTTTGTAGAATGTCTCTTTCCTGGCTCTCTCCTCTCTCCTCCTTGTAGAATGTCTCTTTCCTGGCTCTCCTCTCTCCTCTTTGTAGAATGTCTCTTTCCTGGCTCTCTCCTCTCTCCTCCTTGTAGAATGTCTCTTTCCTGGCTCTCGCCTCTCTCCTCCCTGTAGAATGTCTCTTTCCTGGCTCTCCTCTCTCCTCTTTGTAGAATGTCTCTTTCCTGGCTCTCTCCTCTCTCCTCTTTGTAGAATGTCTCTTTCCTGGCTCTCCTCTCTCCTCCCTGTAGAATGTCTCTTTCCTGGCTCTCTCTCCTCTCTCCTCCCTGTAGAATGTCTCTTTCCTGGCTCTCTCTCCTCTCTCCTCCTTGTAGAATGTCTCTTTCCTGGCTCTCTCTCCTCTCTCCTCCTTGTAGAATGTCTCTTTCCTGGCTCTCTCCTCTCTCCTCCCTGTAGAATGTCTCTTTCCTGGCTCTCTCTCCTCTCTCCTCCTTGTAGAATGTCTCTTTCCTGGCTCTCTCTCCTCTCTCCTCCCTGTAGAATGTCTCTTTCCTGGCTCTCTCTCCTCTCTCCTCCTTGTAGAATGTCTCTTTCCTGGCTCTCTCTCCTCTCTCCTCCTTGTAGAATGTCTCTTTCCTGGCTCTCTCCTCTCTCCTCCTTGTAGAATGTCTCTTTCCTGGCTCTCTCTCCTCTCTCCTCCCTGTAGAATGTCTCTTTCCTGGCTCTCTCTCCTCTCTCCTCCTTGTAGAATGTCTCTTTCCTGGCTCTCTCTCCTCTCTCCTCCTTGTAGAATGTCTCTTTCCTGGCTCTCTCTCCTCTCTCCTCCTTGTAGAATGTCTCTTTCCTGACTCTCTCCTCTCTCCTCCTTGTAGAATGTCTCTTTCCTGGCTCTCTCTCCTCTCTCCTCCCTGTATAATGTCTCTTTCCTGGCTCTCTCTCCTCTCTCCTCCCTGTAGAATGTCTCTTTCCTGGCTCTCTCTCCTCTCTCCTCCCTGTAGAATGTCTCTTTCCTGGCTCTCTCTCCTCTCTCCTCCCTGTAGAATGTCTCTTTCCTGGCTCTCTCTCCTCTCTCCTCCTTGTAGAATGTCTCTTTTCCTGGCTCTCTCTCCTCTCTCCTCCTTGTAGAATGTCTCTTTCCTGGCTCTCTCTCCTCTCTCCTCCTTGTAGAATGTCTCTTTCCTGGCTCTCTCTCCTCTCTCCTCCTTGTAGAATGTCTCTTTCCTGGCTCTCTCTCCTCTCTCCTCCTTGTAGAATGTCTCTTTCCTGGCTCTCCTCTCTCCTCCTTGTAGAATGTCTCTTTCCTGGCTCTCTCTCCTCTCTCCTCCTTGTAGAATGTCTCTTTCCTGGCTCTCTCCTCTCTCCTCCTTGTAGAATGTCTCTTTCCTGGCTCTCTCCTCTCTCCTCCATGTATAATGTCTCTTTCCTGGCTCTCTCTCCTCTCTCCTCCTTGTAGAATGTCTCTTTCCTGGCTCTCTCCTCCTTGTAGAATGTCTCTTTCCTGGCTCTCTCTCCTCTCTCCTCCTTGTAGAATGTCTCTTTCCTGGCTCTCTCTCCTCTCTCCTCCTTGTAGAATGTCTCTTTCCTGGCTCTCTCCTCTCTCCTCCTTGTAGAATGTCTCTTTCCTGGCTCTCTCTCCTCTCTCCTCTTTGTAGAATGTCTCTTTCCTGGCTCTCTCTCCTCTCTCCTCCTTGTAGAATGTCTCTTTCCTGGCTCTCTCTCCTCTCTCCTCCTTGTAGAATGTCTCTTTTCCTGGCTCTCTCTCCTCTCTCCTCCTTGTAGAATGTCTCTTTCCTGGCTCTCTCTCCTCTCTCCTCCTTGTAGAATGTCTCTTACCCGTAGCGGTCTCTTCCTCTTCACCTCTCTGCTGTCTCTCCTCTGATGGATGTTCGGTTCTCTTGTCACCTCTTTCCTTCTCTTTCGCTTTCACCTGGCGATGAGTGACACGTATGTTGGTGACACGTATGTCATGTATATCATGTATGTTCTACAGGGTGGTCAGAATCCGATGTTTTCCTGTAACCCCCTCCTGTCTGGACAGAACTCTCTGTGTGTCTACAGAAGGGAAGGAAAAGGGAGGGGAGAGAGAAAGTGAAAGTAGATTGAGAAGAATGTGGTGGGGGGAGGAGAGGACACAATACAGAACACACAATACAGAGCACACAGCACACAGCACATAATACAGAGCACATAATACAGAGCACACAGCACACAATACACAGCACACAATACACAGCACACAATACACAGCACACCATACACAGCACACAATACACAGCACACAATACACAGCACACAGCACATAATACAGAGCACACAGCACACAATACACAGCACACAATACACAGCACACAGCACATAATACAGAGCACATAATACAGAGCACACAGCACACAGCACACAATACACAGCACACAGCACATAATACAGAGCACATAATACAGAGCACACAATACACAGAACACAATACACAGCACACAACACACAGCACACAATACACAGCACACAATACACAGCACACAGCACACAACACACAGCACACAATACACAGAACACAATACACAGCACACAACACACAGCACACAATACACAGCACACAATACACAGCACACAATACACAGCACACAGCACACAACACACAGCACACCATACACAGCACACCATACACAGCACACAATACACAGCACACAACACACAGCACACAATACACAGCACACCATACACAGCACACAACACACAGCACACAATACACAGCACACAATACACAGCACACAATACACAACACACAGCACACCATACACAGCACACCATACACAGCACACCATACACAGCACACAATACACAGCACACAACACACAGCACACAATACACAGCACACCATACACAGCACACCATACACAGCACACAATACACAGCACACAGCACACAACACACAGCACACAATACACAGCACACAATACACAACACACAGCACACCATACACAGCACACCGTACACAGCACACCATACACAGCACACAATACACAGCACACAGCACACAACACACAGCACACCATACACAGCACACAATACACAGCACACAATACACAGCACACAAAACTCAGCACAGAACACACAGCACACAAAACTCAGCACACAGCACACAAAACTCAGCACACAGCACACAATACACAGCACACAATACACAGCACACAACACTCAGTACACAACACACAGCACACAACACACATTACACAGCACACAATACATAATACACAGCACACAACACTCAGCACACAGCACACAATACACAGCACACAACACTCAGCACACAGCACACAACACACAGCACTAGGGATGAGCTTCGTGTTCGAGTCGAACCCATGTTCGACTCGAACATTGGCTGTTCGGTCGTTCGCCGAATTCCGAACGTTATGGTCCGTTCGTGCCAAATTCGTGTGGCGCGTCACAGCCCATAATTCACTGCGGCATCGCAGTGCATTGCTGGCTGATGATTGGCCAAGCATGCACTATGACCCGCATGCTTGGCCAATCACAGCGCCGTCGGTACAGAGAGCTGTAATTGGCCAAAGCCAGGGTGGCTTTGGCCAATTATGGCTCAGGGGGTTTAGTACACGCCCCACACTATATAAGGCCACCTGCACGGCAGCCCTGTGTAGTGTGTGTTCCAGCGTTGAGATACATAGATAGACAGAGAGACAGTGTCATTTCATTTGAGTTAGCTAGATTAGGCAGGACAATCAGTGAGTTAGCTGCACTTACAGTGTATTGTGTATATATATGCATCCCAGGTGTTGTGTATATATATATATATATATATATATATATATATACACTGTATTCAGTTTAGCTAGATCCGTTCCTGTTATCTTCCTACTGACAGGCAGGCTTGTCTTGTTACAGTATTTACAGCTACCTGAAGAAAATTGCTGGTGTTTTTTTGATCCTATTAGTACCACAGTCAGGCAGCTAGACTATTTACAGTTAGTGCAGTGCGTCCTGCTCACAATGTTCAGCTAAATCTACAAGTTATTTTTTTGCGATCTCTGCACAGTGTTCAGCTAAAGCTACCTGTAGAAGGTTGGTGATGTTCTCATACTACAGGCAGGCAGTTGATTTTGCTAGCTGCAGTATCAGTATATATATATATATATATACAGTATATATATATATATATATATACAGTATATATATATATATATATATATATATATCCCAGCTTAGTGCAGCTACAGGCCATTAGTATGTCTGGAAGGCCAAGAAGGAGAGGCAGACAGTCACAAGCCAATAAGAGAGGGCAAGCAGGCTCTGTGTCTAGTGCTGGTCGTGGAGACTGTGCATCCTCATCAGCACGTGGCCGTGGGACACGCTTGGCCTTTTTTTCAGCAGCTGGCCATGTTGAGCCGCAACATGCGAAAGACTTGGTCGAGTGGATGACCAAACCGTCCTCATCCTCTTTCACCCATGCTCAGGGTACTTTGTCTGGCAAAGCAGCGGCCTCTTCCCTCGGCTCAATGTCATCAGTGAACTCCTTTCCTAGCCCCACCATGTCCTCCTGAGGAGTCCCTCGAACTGTTTGATCACAGTGTTGGGTACATGCTCCAGGAGGATGCCCAGCGTTTGTAAGGCTCTGATTATGATACTGAGCTCAATGAAGGCAGTAACATGAGCACGGACAGAGGGGGTGCCCAAGAAGGACAGCAATCTGGCAGTCATGCTCCCCCTGCTGCAGCATACTGCCAGGTTTGCTCCAGTGATGAGGGGGGAGGGGATGATGAGGTCACTGACTCAACGTGGGTGCCTGATAGAAGAGAGGAGGAGGAGGCGGCACATCACCAATGAGGCAGGATGCCCTCCAGGGGCCAGCCTAAGGGCAGCACACTGACAGCATCACACCCCAAAGCTCCACATGTGCAGGGCGCTGCAGTCTCTGCGCGTTATTCAAAAAGTTCTTTGGTGTGGGCCTTTTTTGAGACGAGTGCATCAGATCGCACCGCTGCTATTTGCAACATATGTCTCAAGCATATCTTGCGTGGCCAAAATATCTCCCGCTTGGGTACCACATGCTTGACCAGACATATGTTGACCTGCCATGCAGTTCGTTGGCAAGCGTATCTAAAAGACCCACACCAAAGAACAAAGAGGACCTCTCTTTGCTCCTCATCAGCTGAGATCTCCAACCCCACTATACCTTCAGTCCTCTCTGAGACCTGCACTGAGAGGAATGAAGGTGTAGAATTAGGTGTGTCACAGCCAAGTACTTGCGGGCAATCTGCTTTCGGTACACCGACGTCAGATTGTACCAGGCAAATTTCTCTGCCCCAGCTGCTGCACCGCTGAAAGAAGTTCCCTCCCAGCCATCCACATGCCCAGCGGTTAAATGCTAGCTTGGCAAAATTGCTAGCACTTCAACTGCTGCCTTTTCAGTTGGTAGACTCTGCCCCCTTCCGTGAGTTTGTGGAATGTGCGGTTCCTCAGTGGCAGGTACCCAAACGCCACTTTTTCTCACGGAAGGCGATTCCGGCTCTCTACCGGCATGTGAAAGGCAATGTCCATGCCTCGCTGGACAGGGCGGTCAGCGGTAAGGTGCATATTACCACTGACTCATGGTCCAGCAGGCATGGACAGGGACGTTACCTAAGTTTCACGGCGCATTGGGTGACTCTGCTGGCAGCTGGAAAGGATGCAGGACAAGGTACAGTAGTGTTGGAGGTTGTTCCGCCACCACGCCTCCAAAATGCCACTACTAATGATTGTGACACACCTCTCTCCTCCACCCCCTCCTCTTCTTCTTCCTCCATGGCCTCTTCCTGTGCTTTGTCCTCGGAACCAGCGGTGCTCCGTAGCCGTTCAAGGGGCTACGCAAGTACGCAGGCCAAAAGATGCCATGCCTAATCTGAACCGCCTAATCTGTGACATGCCCACCAGGTGGATCTCAACGTTGGCCATGCTGCAGCGGCTGCACACGCAGCAGAGGGCCATCAATGAGTACCGGTGCGACTATGGCACCAGGACAGGGTCAGGGGAGCTTGTTTTTTTTTCCCCACGCCAGTGGGCCATGATCAGGGATGCATGAACTGTCCTGTCACCATTTGAGGAGGCCACGAGGATGGTGAGCAGTGACAGTGCATGCATCAGTGACACTGTCCCCCTTGTCCACCTGTTGGAGCACTCGCTGCGTGAAATAATGGACAGGGCACTTGAGGCAGAACAGAGGCAGGAAGAGTAGGACTTCCTTAGCTCTCAAGGCCCCCTTTATCCAGACAGTGTTCCTGCGTGCCCGCCGATCACACAGGAAGAGGACGAAGAGGAGGAGGAGGAAGATTGTGTCAGTATGGAGGTGGAGCCCAGCACTCAGCATCAGCAGCAGTCTTTAAGGGATCAGTCCCAAGAAACACATGGACTTGTACGTGGCTGGGAGGAGGTGGCTGCGGACCATGTCGTCCTTAGTGACCCAGAGGACTCCGGACCGTTTCCTTTAGCAAACCTACGCTGCATGGCCTCCCTGATCCTGCAAAGCCTGCGTAAGGATCCTCGTATTCGTGGTATCAAGGAGAAGGACCAATACTGGCTGGCAACCCTCCTGGATCCACGTTACAAGGGTAAGGTTGCGGACCTTATCTTGCCATCGCAGAGGGAGCAGAGGATGAAACATCTTTGGGAGGCCTTGCAGAAAGGTCTGTGCAACGCGTTCCCAGAGACTGGGAGGTTACAAACTCCTGTTTCTGGACAACGTGTTGCTGAGGCTTCGGTCAGTCAAAGAAGGAGCGGTGGAGAAGGTGGCCATCTGACCGATGCGTTCAGACAATTTTTTGGTCTGCAGCCCCAAGGTATGATCAGTTCCAGCAACCATCGCCAGTGTCTGTTTTACATGGTGCAGGAATACCTAGGGGCAAGATCTGACTTGGACACCTTTCCCACCGAAAATCCTCTGGGTTACTGGGTCTTGAGGAATGGATCATTGGCTAGTGCTTGCACAGTATGCAATTGAGCTACTGGCCTGTCCTGCATCCAGCGTTCTTTCGGAACGCACATTCAGTGCTGCTGGAGGCTTTGTAACTGATCACAGGGTGTGTCTGTGCACCGACTCGGTCGATCGACTGACCTTCATAAAAATGAATCAGTCTTGAATTACCACCAGCTACCAAGCACCTGATGCTGATGTAACTGAATAATTTTTTTTGAAATCTCAGATCCCTTCAAAGACTACCTATGCTGATGCTGAGTGACTATCCCTGAGTTATTATCCTCTTCCTCCTCAATGATCATGCTGATAGCTTGTAAGAACATTTTTGGTTCTGGGCGCCACCACCAGTGCCTAAGGCCCAATTTTTCAGCCCCTGTTTAACAGGGGCATGTAATTACAATTTTTCATGCAATACTTTGCAGAAGGGCTCGTTTCTGCGTTCCAACTAGAGTATCTGTGAGGGGTTGCAGTGTTGTGGCACCAGCACCAGTGCCTAAGGCCCAATTTTTCAGCCCCTGTTTAACAGGGGCGTGTAATTAAAATTTTTGATGCAATACTTTGCAGCAGGGCTCGTTTCTGCGTTCCAACTAGAGTATCTGTTAGGGGTTACAGTGTTGTGGCAACAGCACCAGTGCCTAAGACCCAGTTTTTCAGCCCCTGTTCAACAGGGGCATGTAATTACAATTCTTGATCTAATATTTCACAGCAGGGCCCATTTCTGCACCCACCAAGAGCGAGTGAGCGCTTATAGTGTTGTGGCACCACCACCACCAAAGGCCCAATTTTTCTGCCCCTGTTCAACAGGGGCATGTAATTATAATTCTTGATCTAATATTTCACAGCAGGGCCCTGTGAGGGCTTACAGTGTTGTGGCCACAACAACACCTAAGGCCCAAATTTCTGCTGAATATATAGGGCAGACCCCTACTTTCAAACATCTAACTTACAAACGACTCCTACTTGCAAACGGAAGGAGACAACAGGAAGTGAGATGAAATCTACCTCTAGGAAGGGAAATTCTCTCCTGTAAGAGTTAATATGGGAAAAACATTTCTCCTTTCCACTGATGCTTTCCAATCCTTGTTCCACAAAAAACCCAAAATTTTCAAAAAACATTTGTCATTGGGACAAAAAGTGAGGTGAAATCTTCTGAAGAGGAGGACAGACAGCAAAACAAATGTCACAGGGGTGATAACCCTTCCCTATGTTTTCCAAAAAGCTTAAAAAAGATTTTTTGGCTGGAGCTAAACACGTTAAAAATGTACCCGTTCAAAATTACAAACAGATTCTACTTAACAACAAACCTACAGTCCCTGTCCTGTTTGCACCGCCTGTATACTGCTGTTCAGAGTATATAGGGCCTTTCCTTATTTTAATTTGGGTGCGGGGTTCCCCTTAATATCCATACAAGACCCAAAGGGCCTGGTAATGGACTGGGGGGTACCCATGCCGTTTGTCTCACTGATTTTCATCCATATTGCCAGGACCCGACATGACATTAAACCCGCAAGCAGTTTTAAATGACTTTTTTTCCTTTAAAAATGACATTTGGTGCAGGGACTGTTCTAAACACGGGAAACATGCGCCACTTTACAGGCATAATATAGACACCCCCCAGGTACGATATTTAAAGGAATATTTAACTTTTTTTTTTACTTTAAGCATCATTAAAATCACTGCTCCCAAAAAAACGTCCGTTTTTAAAAGTTTTTTTTGCATTGATACATGTCCCCTGGGGCAGGACCCGGGTCCCCAAACCCTTTTTAGGACAATACCATGCAAATTAGCCTTTAAAATGAGCACTTTTGATTTCTAACGTTCGAGTCCCATAGACGTCAATAGGGCTCTAACGTTCGTGCAAATTTTCGGTCCGTTCGCAGGTTCTGGTGCGAACCGTACCGGGGGGTGTTCGGCTCATCCCTACACAGCACACAACACACAGCACACAACACACAGCACACGGCACACAGCACACAATACACAGCACACGGCACACAACACTCAGCACCCAGCACACAACAAACAGCACACAATGCACAGCACACGGCACACAGCACACAATACACAGCACACGGCACACAATACACAACACACAGCACACAATACACAGCACACAACACACAGCACACAATACACAGCACACAACACTCAGCACACAGCACACAATACACAGCACACGGCACACAGCACACAATACACAACACACTGCACACCGCACACAACACACAGCACACAATACACAGCACACAACACACAGCACACAATACACAGCACACAACACTCAGCACACAGCACACAATACACGGCACACAGCACACAATACACAACACACTGCACACCGCACACAACACACAGCACACAATACACAACACTCAGACCACAACACACAGCACACACAGCACACACAGCACACAATACACAGCACACAACACTCAGCACACAGCACACAATACACAGCACACGGCACACAGCACACAATACACAACACACTGCACACCGCACACAACACACAGCACACAATACACAACACTCAGACCACAACACACAGCACACACAGCACACACAGCACACAATACACAGCACACAACACACAGCACACACAGCACACAATACACAGCACACAACACACAGCACACACAACACACAGCACACAATACACAGCACACAACACACAACACACAGCACACAATACACAGCACACAACACACAGCACACAACACACAGCACACACAGCACACAGCACACACAACACACAGCACACAACACACAGCACACAAAGCACACACAACACACAGCACACACAGTCTCTGAAATAATACTCTGATATGTTTATTCTCTGGTTTGACTCATCACCCCTTCTACAATGCTGCCAGGTGACATCATCACACCGTACCAGGAAGTAGCCACTAGCAGAGAGTGGCAGTGTTTGTTTTCATGCCTTAACTCAATGGATTGATGCTGCACATGTGAGTCGGCTGTGTGCACTGAGCTTTATGTGACAAAACCTGGAGAGGCAATACAGAGGAGGAGAGGCAAAGGACACAATTTAATTTCCCCTTATGGGGAAAGGCTTGGTTTTAGTCCGTAGGATTCAATATTGAGTTTGCCCACCCTTTGCAGCTATAACAGCTTCAACTCTTCTGGGAAGGCTGTCCACAAGGTTTAGGAGTGTGTCTATGGGAATGTTTGACCAGTCTTCCAAAAGAGCATTTGTGAGGTCCCCATCTCTCCCCTCATTCTCCTGTGCCCCCCTTAGTTATCTCCATATCAGACATTGTCTTTTTTTTTTACCCTCCACAGCCCCTCCTGGTCCCCGGACATCTGACAGATGAGAAAGTTGTCCAGCAGATTATAGAGGAGACATTCAGCCACTTTGGACAGCTGGATGTGCTGGTTTACTGTGATCAATGGCCTCCCTAGGGGGGGCAGAGGGGGCCCTTACCCCCCAACATTATGCTGTGCCCCCCCAATTAAAAAAAATGTTTTTTTTACAAAAGGCAATGCCTAAGAGGGAGAGCATCCCCAGTCAGCTCCTGCGGGTGATACCTCCCCCCTCCCTCTGCTCGCTGACACTGCATAATGCGAGCGCTCACACAACCATGGCCGCCCAATCTGCTCCTTCCCTTGCATCCTCATTGGCAGGGAGAAGAGGGAGTTGCAGGAAGGACTCCACCAGGTCTCTCAGTTACTGAAAAAACAGACTGATTTCTCCCGTCCTTTGGACAGGAGAACCAGCCTGTAATTTCCAAGAGATGCCAGACGAGCGCTGTCAATAGCAGGGGCAGGACAGCAAGAGGAGGCTGGGGAACTCCACAGTGGCAGAACACCAGGGCCCGGAGGCAAGACAACCTTTGCAACCCTGATAGTTCTCCCACTGATTTGGACCCTTATATTTTCTTGGTATGCTGGTGACATATATATCTTGTTTTCTGTCACCCTGGGGGGGCCCCAATACAGTAGGAAGGGAGCTCACTGCAGAACATGTGAAAGGGCCGTTGTGGGATTGTAGTAAAGGGCCCCAGGATATATATATATATATATATATAAATAACTGCATTTTTTAGTTGCCCCCCTACTTTTGTCCCTGTCCCCCCATGTGCCCCCCGTAAATATGAAAGCTGAAGATGCCATTGACTGTGAGGGAATTCAGGCGAGGGGGTCGGTAGAGAACACCACACTAGAAGACTCTGACAGAATGATGAACACCAACGTGCGGTGAGGGGAAGGACTCATCCAGTATGGTGAAGGGGTGGTATGGGCCATTGAAAACCATTATATACAGTGTATGTGGCTTAAAATATTTACTAATACCCCAGACCTCCAGAGAGAGCCAAAGGGGGCCCAACTGAAGGTCATGGAGCCAAAATAAAAATGGCTTAGGGCTATAAAGCCAAGGCAGGCCTCATAGATCTTTGAAGAGCCGAGAAAAGTCACTTGAAGAGCTTAAGAGTCAAGAGGGGTCCTACATAGAGCTATAAAGTGGAGATAAATGCATCTGAAAGGGACCTCCTGGAGACAAGAACCAAAATTGACTTCTCAGGGTTCCTCAGAGCCTAGAATTCCCAGGTCTACACACCTTCTGTACCAATTAGGAGAGGTTCCTACCATTCTTGTGCTGAGTTACTAAGCACCTGCTGTGCCTTTCTGGAGGGATTCCCACCAAACCCGCGCTTATATTTTTTGCATAATGCAGCAGGGATGGGAATACCCTGAGGGGGGGGCAGGAACCCAACCAGAAACTCTGGCTGGAAGCTCTTGGTACTGGACTCATGGGAGGTGTTCGAAATGCTGTAGGTGGCTCAGCTAACCAAACTCGTCCTATAACTGAAACGCCATCCTTGTCAGGCCTGACCATTTCACTAAACCAGGGATCTCCAAACTACGGCCCTCCAGCTGTTGCGGAACTGTACATCCCATGAGGCATTGTAAAACTCTGACATTCACAGACATGACTAGGCATGATGGGAATTGTAGTTCCTGAACAACTAAGGGGCCGTACTTTAAAGACCCCTGCACTAAACAATCGGACACTACACAGGAAGTGACTTTCTGGTAATGTGTCATGAATTTTGCATTCAGTTAACAGCACTAGGGTGGGGCCACCAGGATGTGCTAAGTTCAATTTCCGCCAGAATCCACACTGGTTTCAGATTTATTTGTGAGATAAGTCGTTTATGGGCAACATAGCCAAACAAATTCTGTGACTATTCTGTCATTGCCTTGTATAACCACTAGATGGTATCATACACAGTCAAATCCTAACCAAGGTTGTTCCTTTTAACCCTTTATCTTCCAGAATATTGTGGATGTGCTCATTTTACTCTACATTTACTGTTTGCTAATTTGTAAGGGTATTTGTGGGTATTTCCTTAGATGAGCTGATTTGGGTTTATTAACTCTGTTCATGTTTTGTATTCTTGGTCTTTCTTCTTTCCAGGTCCTTTTTTTTTTTTTTTTTCTTCTTTTTTCCTCATCTCTAAACTTTTCCAGGTCTTTTTACTATCTCACTCAACTAGCCGTACCTCATTAACCACTTAAAGACCGAGCCTCTTTCTGAGATTTGTTGTTTACAAGTTAAAAACAGGGGTTTTTTTTTGCTAGAAAATTACTTAGAACCCCCAAACATTATACTTTTTTTTTCTAACACCCTAGAGAATAAAATAGCGGTCATTGCAATACTTTCTGTCACACCGTATTTGCGCAGCGGTCTTACAAGCGCACTTTTTTTGGAAAAAATACATTTTTATGAATTAAAAAATAAGACAACAGTAAAGTTAGCCCAATCTTTTTTTATGTTGTGAAAGATAATGTTACACTAAGTAAATTGATACCCAACATGTCACGCTTCAAAATTGCGCCCCGCTCGTGAAATGGCGACAAACTTTTGCCCTTAAAAATCTCCATAGGCGACTTTTAAAAAAAAATCTACAGGTTGCACGTTTTGAGTTAGAGAGGAGGTCTAGGGCTAGAATTATTGCTCTCGCTCTACCGATCGCGGCGATACCTCACATGTGTGTTTTGAACACCATTTTCATATGCAGGCGCTACTCACGTATGCGTTCGCTTCTGCGCGCAAGCTCGGCGGGACGGGGCGCATTTAAAAAAATTCTTTTATTTTTCTTATTTATTTTACCTTTTATTTTTTATTTTTACACTGTTCTTTTTAAAAAAAAGGGTCACTTTTATTCCCATTACAAAGAATGTAAACATCCCTTGTAATAGAACACAAGCATGGCAGGTCCTCTTAAATATGAGATCTGGGGGGTCAAAAAGACTTCACATCTCATATTTACACCAAAATGCAATAAAAATCAATAAATAAAATTAATGTAATTTGGAAAAAAAATGTTTTTAGTTACAGAGGAGGTCTAGGGCTAGAATTATTGCTGTCGCTCTACCGATCGCGGTGATACCTCACATGTGTGGTTTGAACACCGTTCCCAAATACGGGCACTGCTCACGTATGCGTTCGCTTCTGCACGTGAGCTCGTCGGGACGTGGCGCGTTTAAAATTTTTTTTTTATTATTATTATTTATTTTACCTTTTTTATTTTGTTATTTTTACACTGTTTTTTTTTTTTTTTTTAAATCTAAACATCCCTTGTAATAGAAAAAAAGCATGACAGGTCCTCTTTAATGTGAGATCTGGGGTGAAAAAGACCTCACGTCTCATATTTACACTAAAATGCAATAAAAAAAATAATTTTGTCATTTAAAAAAACGAAAAAAAATGGCCCTTTAAGAGCTATGGGGTGAAGTGACGTTTTGACGTCAATGGTATGGAGACGGGTGGGGGCCATCTTCCCCTCGCTCGTCTCCATGTCAGGCTAGGGAACGGACCTGATCGCCTCCGCCACTGCCGACGGATCAGGTAAGCGGCAGAGGGCACTGGATCGCGGCGGGAGGGGGGGCCCCTCTCCCGCCTCCGATAAGAGTTCTCTTATCGGAGGCGCCACAGAGGCCACTTTTATCTTAAACCGGGCCACTCACTGAAGAAGAGGATACCGGGGTTATGGCAGCTAGCTGCTGCCATAACAACGATAGTCCTCTTCAAACAGTTGACGTATAACGGTGGTGGGCGGTAAGGAAATGGTTAAGACCAAAGGAAACATTGTCAATGTATCCAGTGTCTTGGGACTGAGACCGGTGAGGGTTTTCTTTCTCCTCTATATGAAATAGATAAAGGCTACCGAAAATTCTTTCTGTTACTGCTGAGACCTTGAAGGGGACACACCCTGAAAGCTTGTCATGAAAAATCGAAAGTTGGTGCAAATAAGAAAAGTATTGCGTACAGTGTGTCAATCTGACACCCTGCAACACCGATCTAGGTAAAGAGTCTCTGACGGAGACTCTTTACCACGTGAACAGCCGTGTCCAATCACAGCTGATCACAATGTAAATAGGAAGAGCCGGTGATCGGCTTTTCCTCACTCGCGTCTGTCAGATGATCGGCTGCTCTCCTGACAGGGGGGGTCTGTGCTGATTGTTTATCAGCACAGCCCCCCCTCGGATCCTACCCAGGACCACCAGGGAAGCCGCCCAGGACCACCAGGGAAGCGATCCACACTGGACCACCAGGTATGCCCCTAGACCACCAGGGAAATGCCACTGTGTGCCCTGGTAGCTGCCAATCTGTGCCCAGGCAGCTGCCAGTCAGTGCCCACTTCAATGCCTACCACTGCCAGTGCCACCAGGGATGCCCATCAGTGCCTCATATTGGTGCCGCGTATCAGTGTCACATATCAGTGCCCATCAGTGCCCATCAGTGCCTATCAGTGCCGCCTATCAGTGCCACCCTATCAGTGCCCAGCAGTGCCGCCTTTCATTGCCCATCAGTGTCGCCCATCAGTGCCCATCAGTGGCAACCAGTACCACCCAGTGCCACCCATCAGTGCCCATCAGTGCCTCCTATCAGTGCCCATCAGTGCTGCATATGAGTGCCACCCATCAGTGCCGCCTACCAGTGCCCATCAGTGCCGCATATCAGTGCCCATCGTCAGTGCCCGCTCATTGGTGCCACCTCATCGGTGCCGCCGTATCAGTGCCTGTCAGTGCCGCCTTATCAGTGCCCATCAGTGAAAGAGAAAACTTACTTATTTACAATTTTTTTTAACAGAAACAAAAGCAAAACTTTTATTTTTTTCAAAATTTTCAGTCTTTATTTATTTGTTTAGCAAAAAATAAAAAAACGCAGAGGTGATCAAATACCACCAAAAGAAAGCTCTATTTGTGGGAACAAAATGATAAAAATTTAGTTTGGGTACAGTGTAGCATGACCGCGCAATTGTCATTCAAAGTGCGACAGCGCTGAAAGCTGAAAATTGGTCTGGGCAGGAAGGTGTCTAACTGCCCTGTATTGAAGTGGTTATACAGATCAGTACATACATAATCAATATTTTACTTTTCATAATAACTATTATTTTTTTCTTTGTTTATTACCTTTTTATGACTTGGACACACCCCAGCATCACTGCATTGTTTAAAAAACTAATCAAGGGGGGGGCGTGGCCTGCAACGGAGCTGAATGGACGTCTGACTCCAGAGCTCCGGTACTCCGGCGGACAATAGCGGCTGAAAACGGCTAAACTCAACCGGATTTCACCCCCACCGGCTGGCAAAACAATCCGGGCACACCCTGAGGCTATGATGGGCAAAAGAAAAGGCACATCCAAACCCCAAAGGCTGACGGACTACTTCTCACAGGAGCCGCATGCAGGTAGGCAAGATGGCGCTGCCCATCCACATGCATCAGCACACAATAATAAGCCTGCACAGCCCACGGCCACATCATCCCCTAATCAAAACGATACCTATGGCAGCCAAAGGTCTCTCCCTTCGTTCTCCCCATCAGGGAGCCCAGCTAAGACCAAGCAAAAGATGGATGGAGCTGGATGCAGTCCCGCAATGAGCCCGGGAACGGACTCAGGAGATGACACAAGGGAGCTCCCTGACTCCATCACTACCTTCCCCACCATGAATCAACCGATTCTGGACACTGTCCTTAAGGATATGTTAGTATCTTTGAGGAGCACTTTGCAGGCTGATATGATGCAGTGTGTGCACAGATTCAGTGGGGAATTGAACGCAGTAGCGGCCCGGGTGGAGCATGTTGAAAACAAAATGGGGGATTATGCCTCCACCATTAATGCACTGGTGGACGCAAATGAGGAAAGAGAAGAAGAATCTGTATGGATTAAAAATAAAATCGCAGATATTGAGGATAGATCCAGACGGAACAACCTCAAGATCAGGGGGATCCCTGAATCAGTACAATCCTCTGAATTGAGACCATATGTTATAGATCTTTTCACTGCCCTCTTACCAGACCTCTCTGAAATAGACATTACCATTGATAGAATACATCGCCTACCAAAGCCATCCTATCTCCCGGACACTGTCCCCAGAGATGTGATTTTACGCCTACATTTTTTCCATATCAAAGAACAACTAATGCAAACAATGCGGAGACAGGAGAATATCCCACCCCGCTTCCAACAAATACAGTTCTACGCTGACCTCTCTCAGCACACACTGCAAAAGAGAAGAAACTTAAACACTATCACAAAGGTGCTTAGGAATCACAACATACCCTACAAATGGGGGTACCCTACTAAAATAACAATTACTAATCAAGATAAAACGTTCATTGTAGACTCAATGGAAAAAGGCATCGCCTTACTGAAATCGTGGAACATCCTCCCTGATTCCGAGAGCGAGGGAGGCCCCAAAAACAACCGACAATCAGTGATACCTGACTGGAAGAAAGTAACAACAAAGAATGCCAAGACGCATAAGTAACACTCTTTGGAAATCCAAAAAAAAATATTTCTTGTCCGCTTACAATGCCGGAGTAGCCGATAGGCTAGAACTTAACCCCTCAAGTTTTCTTGAGCAGCAATTTGCTGCACACGGGTGATTCCCATTAAACCCCATGAGAAGGAAATTTCCCTTATGGGTCACCCAGAAGTTTCTGGAAAGTTGCACTGTTGCTTTACCTACTATGTTAACTTTGATTTGTTATATTCCTTTCTTTTCTTTTTTCTTTCTTTTTTTTCTCCCGCAAATGGAGCACTACAATAACCCATCCAGCATCCAGCTCTTCGCGAAACAGTATCATCATCCATCTGAAAATAGCCAGCAAAAAGTTACAAGGACACAGGCCTTACCAAGATCGCAGTGAGTACTTACACCTTAAGAAAGTATATGCATGTACTACACACCTCACCAGAGGAGACGTTCAGATACCTCGGATCGGAACGCAAACCACAACCAACATACATAACAAACCAACCTAATGGCCATCCAATTTTTATCTATTAATACCAAAGGGCTTAACCACCCAGCAAAGAGAAGCTCCCTATGGAAAGAAGCATTACTGAATAAATCCGATATACTATGTGCACAAGAAACACATTTTAGTAGCAAAGCTGCCCCACTATGTCAACATAAGAATTTTCCACACATCTTTTTTGCAAATGCGGACTCGAAATCCAAGGGTGTAATGACTGCTATAAGAGATACCGTTGCATTTACTCTTCATACGAAGTATATAGACCCGCAGGGGCGCTACTTGGCGTTAGTGTGCGATATCAATCAAGTAACCTACACCATTGTAAACGTCTACGCCCCAAACAAACATCAGATTCGTTTTTTTCATAAACTTATCCACAAGATTAACTCCCTAAGAAAAGGTTCTTTAATACTATGTGGGGACTTCAACATAATACCTGACCCATCTATAGATACAACAAGAACAGCGAAGCGAGCAATGGCATCTCTGCAAGAGTTTATACATAAAGAGGGCCTATATGATGTATGGAGGTGTCTTCATGCGGGAGAAAGGGACTTCACTTTTTTCTCCGCCCCACACCACACATACACCAGGATTGATCTCTTTTTAGTAGACCAGCATACCCTGATTAAGGCAGTTTCTTCAACCATCAACAACATCACGTGGTCGGATCACGCTTCAATTACCCTATCCATCAAAGATGTCTCAGTAGTCAATACCACTCCAATATGGAGAGCCAACTCTTTCCTTATGCAACAACCAGAAGCAAAAAAAATCATTGAAGAACACCTGTTGGAATTTTTTCATATTAATGAGTCTTCTGTTCAGAGTCCCTTTACTCTTTGGAATGCCCATAAAGCGTTCATCAGAGGAATATTTATTAAATTGGGGGCCAGGGCGAGGAGGCAGCGGCAAAAGAAAATACAGGATATCACAGATGAAATATTTAGTATAGAATCTAAAAATAAACAACAACAATTCTCCCCTACACTATATAAAAGATTAAACCAACTCAGATATGACCTCAGACTCCTTTTACTAGATGAATTTGAAAAAAACACGAAACGACTTAAAATGAACTACTATGCACATGGCAATAGGGCAGGAAAACTTTTAGCACAACAAATTAAAGGCCATAGAAGTAAAACTAAAATTCCATATATATTACACCACACGAATAAAACCAAACTACAACATCCACAGGATATAGCAAACGCCTTTAGTACTTACTATGGCGCACTGTATAACCTGAGAGATGATACAGCTACACCTCAACCAACAACAACAATGATCACTGACTTCTTAGAACACATCAAATTACCAACACTTTCTCCACAAGAAACGGAGTATCTAAACACACCATTCACTATTGACGAAATTCACAAAACTATAGAATCACTCCCAACTAATAAATCCCCAGGTCCAGACGGCTTTATAGGGGAATATTATCAAACATTCAAAAATTTACTATCCCCACATTTGAACAAAGTTTTCAATGCAGCGGCTGCCTCCTCCTCCTTCCCATCTGAAATGCTAACCGCACTTATAGTGACATTGCCCAAGCCAGGGAAAGACCCGGACACCCCAGCAAACTTCCGGCCTATATCATTATTAAACACTGATTTAAAAATTTACGCCAAAATTATAGCTAACCGACTCATAGACATCCTTCCTCACTTAATACACTCGGACCAGACCGGGTTCACTAGGGGACGTCAGACTTCTGACGCTACCAGGAGACTAACAAATATTATTCATATCGCTACGTCCCAACAAAGGCCTTCTCTGCTCCTAGCATTGGACGCAGAGAAGGCCTTTGACAGAGTACATTGGGGTTACTTGGAGTTGGCTCTGGGGAGATTTGGGTTTTCTGGACCTATCTTAAAGGCAATCATGGCATTGTATTCAAAACCCTCGGCCCGCGTGTATACATCGGGAGTACTCTCTAAACCGTTCAATATAACTAACGGTACCCGCCAAGGATGTCCCCTCTCTCCATTAATATTCAATTTAATTTTAGAACCCTTAGCAACGTACATCAGGCAACACCAGTCCATAACAGGCTTCCTGACCCATAAATCGGAACATGTCATTAGCTTATTTGCTGATGACATTATTTTAATGCTCACAAACCCAACAATCTCCCTGGCTTCGGTACATGACACATTACAATTATTTTCTAAGATTTCATACTATAAGGTTAATGAGAATAAATCTTATATATTAGGTATGGGTATAGAACCACAAGTGGAAAAGGTTCTCGGTTCACGGTTTCCATATTCATGGTGTAAAGAAGGGGTGAAATATTTAGGAATCACCCTAACAGCATCGCCGGACCATCTCTTTAGAGCTAATTATATCCCCTTTCTTGAATCCTTACCGGCAAAACTACAAAAATTAGCCAAAACAGAACTCCTATGGTCAGGACGCCTGGCCGCTTTTACAATGGTAATTTTACCCCAAATAATATATCTATTTAGATCACTCCCTATCCCTGTCCCTAACTCCTACTTTAATAGAATCCAATCTATGCTTAATAAGTTTCTATGGAAAGGGAAAAAAGCAAGATGGGCATTTAAAAATTCAACAACAGCCAGGAAAGTTGGGGGTGTGGGGAACATTGTAATCAAGGACTATTACATTGCATCCATACTAGCCCAATTAAGAACATGGTTCCCAGAATCACCCAACACTAGATGGCAGGAGTTGGAAGAGGATCAAATTCCCAACAAAAACCTATATGATTTCCTAATGATCCACTCATTTAATTCATCTCAAGCTCAGAATTTAGCCCCATCAATGATAGCATCACTCAGAGCATGGAACATACTGGTAAAAAAACAATCATTTACCCCCCCTGTATCCTTAATAAAGATACCTGTCACCAGTTTATCAGAGCTCATCCCAGACCTTAGCATAAAACATTGGGCAAAACTAGGTATAGTAAACTTAGAGGACCTTAGAATAGGGCCCACGATGAAAACTTTTAGAGCTTTACAAATAGAATATAAATTAGAGAATTCTGAATATTACAGATATATACAGATTTACCATTTTATGAGAACCAACCCTCCTCTCTCAGTACAACTCCCCTGGAGAATAATGTTATATCTCACAAGACAAAACACCAACATCAAAGGAATATCATTATTTTACAATACTCTAAACAACAAGCTAACATTCGTTAAACACTCCTATATTGATGCTTGGGAGCGAGAACTAACACAATGTTTCACACCAGAACAATGGCAAAAGGCACTCCAAGCCACATATAACACTTCTAGGTGTGTTAATTTATGGGAATTAACACAAAAGATAATCATGCGTTGGTATTTAACACCGTACAGGATTTCCAAGTTTGACCACAATACTTCCCCATTGTGTTGGAGAAACTGCAATCGTATAGGTACTCTATACCATATACTTTGGGAATGTCCAAAAATCCGTACACTATGGGGAAAGGTATTTGACATGCTCACAAAAATAACGAATCAGAGAATCCACGCTACACCAGAGCTAGCTATTTTATCTATAGATATTGATCTATTCCCTAAAGCATATAGGAAAATTATCTCTCATGTCTTACTAAGTACTAGATTAACGATAACTAGACATTGGAAGTCACAAGAAACCCCCAAGCTAACAGAAATAATTCTAACCACCAACACGCACATCACATATGAAAAAATGTACGCATCATCCCAAGGTAAATTCCTGATATCAGACAAACAATGGAAACCGTGGACCGTGTGGTACAAACCTAAACTGGTATAGAAGCTACAAATAAAACTGATATATATACACTCACTGGATGAGCTTAAGTACAAACCTTACAAATCAGAATGCTCCAATCCTTATTATTTGGTACAATATGTTTTTGTTTTTGTTTTTATTTAATTAATTCTCTTTATCCTTAATCTGCTGCCTCTGTTCAGATCCACTTAACAACTGTTACAACTGGTTCCAAACTGTTACAGAACATGTGAAATTTGTACTGATTATAGACCCTTTTATTTGGTTGATATAGTTTGATGGGGACTTCTCCTCTCAGGACACAGCAGGTACCCAACAGGGGTGTCGGGAGGAGGGGTATTCCCTAAAATATATGCGCTTCTTTTTGCCAACAATAATTTAAAGATCTGGAAAAACCAGGAGTTCTTTATTTACTTCTAATTACTCACAGTTCTTTTTAGAGTACATTGACACGTGAAAACTTGTAATGCCTAGTAACATAATTATCTAGTGAATACTTTAGAAATATCAAAAGTGTGGAACACTGTCTTCTATTGTAAACACTATTATTTGTATTTTCCCTTTTTCCTTTCTGTTTATGATTAAAATCAATAAAAAACTATTGAAATTAAAAAACTAATCAAGAACTCTAGCACATCACTAATTACCAGTAAGCACATATACTTCAACTGAAGGCTTGGTTTCCTCTTGTAGTGGAAATGTGACACACAGTCCTACTCTCATATCCTAGTATAATCAGAGCTGTCTTTAATATTGATTGGACCCTGGGCAAAATTTTCTTGCAAATTCCGCTCTCCACCTGCTCTGAGACATACAGTAAATAGCAGCTAGACTCAAAATTAGTTTACTGAATCAGATCAGGCAGCGATTGCGATTGGTTGCCAGAGGTTACTGTGTATCACTACCGCTCACTGACTGGCTGCTAGAGGTTACAGCACACATTGTGCCTCACTGATTATTTGCTAGAGGTTACAGCACATGACTTCTGCTTGTTGATTGTTTGCTAGAGATTACTGCACATCAATACTGCTCACTGATTGGTTGCTAGAGGTTACTGGACATCCTTACCACTCATTAATTGCTTGCTAGAGGTTGCTGCACATTATTACTACTCACTAATTGGTTGCTAGAGGTTACTGCATATACTTACCGCTCAATGATTGGTTGCAAGAGGTTAGTGCACATTATTACTGCTCACTCATTGGTTGCTAAAGCTTACAGCACATCATCTCCTCATTGCCTGCACACCATGGACTGGGGAGGTGAGGGGACCCATCAACAGACAGAAAACTCAGAGGGATCCTAAAACCCCTTGGAACAGTGGCAGTGGTGGGGGAGGTATGGGATTCGTTAGGAGGCAGTACGCTGTGGCAAATTCTGAATCATTTGTAGAGCAAAGCTGGAAATCTTTGGCAAATATATAGTGGTGGATTCTACACTCACCGCCAATGTAATAGAAGCATTAACAGTAACCACCAATGTAAGGAGGTATTTACACTGACCACCAATGTAAGGGGCAATTTGCTTACCTGCTGATGTTAGGCTCAAAGACCACAGTTGTAGGCAGCACTTTCAAGCATTCCCCTTTACCTAGTGGGCAGCATTCAGCAGAGGTAGATATGGCCTCAGGGGGGCACGATATACATATTAATGCCGCTGGTCCGTGGCTATTTACATATTAGTGCTGCTGATCTGTGGCTATTTACATATTAATGCCACCACTATTTACATATCAATGCATGTTATTTCCATATAAACACAGGGTCTGCAGGGGAGTCATCTGTACACGGCGATACGGCAGAGCTGGGCAGTATTAGAAACAGAACTTCACACTGAGATATCGGGACACAGCACGGGACTAAAACTTCAAGGGAATTAAACTGGGATAGCTGGCAAGTATGAGGCAGCTGCTTTGGGGCCCAGGGCAGCTGCCCCCTTTGCCTTGCTTTAAAGACAGCCCTGAGTATAATGTGACTGTTTGAAGTCCAAGGCATTGGTACCTGAGGGGTGGTGGTGTTGTGCCTGGGAATAAACAAATAGCTTCTTGCAGGGCCAGACTGGGAATAAAAAAAACAGCCCTGTAAATGATTTCACAAAGGAGCAGGTACCGGTCCTGCTGATGGGGTAGGACCTTCTATGGCCCTGTCCAGCTCTCCTGGAGTAACTGCCTGTCTCCTGGAATCTCCTCCATGCTCTTAAGTGCCAGGAGACACAGCAAACCTTCTGGCAATGGCACATATTGATGTGCCATCCTGGAGGAGGTGGACTGCCTGTGCAAACTCTATAGGGTCCAGGTATCGCCTCATGCTTCCAGTAGTGACACTGACCCTAGCCAAATGCAAAACTAGTGAACAATAGTCAGAAAAGATGAGTAGGGGAAAAAAAATGTCAGTGGCCTCCATCTGTAAAACCATTTCTGTTTTTGAGGTCATCCAGTGCACCTGTTGTTAATCAGTTTTAGCTGCTTTTGGTGTTAATGAAATTAACAACCCCCTTCTGCTACTTAACTGACCACATCATATCCCAGGAGTTTTATTGACTTGATACTATACTCTGATTAAAAAGTGTTCCTTTAATTTTTATTTGAGCAGTGTAGATAAGATAGATATGAAAGGGCTATATGTATAAGAGCAAATTCTGGTTAAAAGTGGAGCAATCATAAAGAACAATCCACTTATTGCTATTGTGATAAATTTGCCAGAATAAAGAAAAACTTTTATATCAGTGCCCCCTTACATTATTGTATTCACTGCCCCCTTACATCACTGACCCCCCCTCTCAAACTGGCCTGGTGTTTTTTTTTTTTTTTTTTTTTATTTGTGTTTTTGTTTTATTGTGCTTTTTTGGCACATGTTCCCCAAAACAGTGCCAAGCCTACCCTTGTGTCATTTGTTGGAAGATCCACTGTACATTTGCATAGAATATGGCCAGAATTGACTTTTAACATTTTTTAGTGCAACCTCAGATTACGAGCATAATCCGTTCCAGGAGAATACTCGTAATCCAAAGTACTCGCATATCAAAGCGAGTTTCCCCATTGAAGTCAATAGAAATTAAAATTATATGTTCCGCATTGACTTCAATGGCATGCAATACCGCATGTGGCCAGAGGTGGGGGGGAGCGCCGGAGAGCCTCGGAAACGGACGGAAAGGCTCGAGGACACCTCGGCTGACCTCGGAAAAACTCTGAACGGCGCCGATTGGCGGCTCTGGCGCCCCCCACCTCAGGCCAAACGCGGTACTGCACACGCTTTGGCCTGAATCGTGCCCGTTTTGCGAGACAACACTCGCAAACTGAGTTACGTTTTTTAAAAAGTACAAGTGCTCGTATTGCGAAACGCTCGTTAACCGCGTTACTCGCAATCCGAGGTTCCACTTCCAATGATTGCTGAACCCTGCTCAGACTGAACCCGAGTACATTCAGCTCTTTCCTAATCAGCACTGTGCTGTGCAGAGCTGTGAGAGAGACCCAGGAGCTCCACCCACTACAGGCTGCAATCACAAAATTACAGGGGGCGGAGACCAGACCAGTCACTCTGCACAAAGATAGCAGTAGTGACCGGTCTCTGTTACAGGAAGCTCCTGCACTGAAGCAAAGTTTCATTCTCAATAACGGCACCGAGCTGAAAAAAATACACAAAATACACAAAAATTTGCTCTCTTAAAGTTAAGTATTTTTTTTATCTTTCCAATATATGTTTGCTGTTTACAGCTAACAAATTAAATCATTTGGTGGTCACTGCTACCCATATATGAACATTAGTATTAAGTTCTGCATGGTTTGAGATTTACCAGGTCCAGCAAAGCATAATTTCTAGTTGGAACCTCCATGAACCGGACAATAACTTGTCTTGCAATAGCTTTATAAATGTTTCTCTTTTTACTGTTCCTGCAGTGCCATTACTCCAGTCAATTTCCGGGTAATTAAAATCTTCCATTATTGTCACTGTGCCAGCCCTTTGTCAAGGCTAGGCTCAGCCCTTCCTTCTCTGAGCTGGCCACTCAGCTGTCGGCTAATTGCCAGCTCCTATCTCTCTCCACAGTTACTCAGCTGTTGATGATATCCTGCTCATCGGTCCTGCCTACTTAAACCATCCAGTCCAGTGGATCTCTGCCTTGGTCAACATCAGAGAGACGCTCTCTTGAGTTCCTGTTTAAAAAGACTTGCTTTGCTGACATCCCTTCTGGCTCCAGATCCTGCTTGCTGTTCCACTACATTGATCCCTGACTTCTGGCTTGGCTAACTATCCGTTCCGGTTACTGAACTTTGGCTATGTTTTGACTATGTTTGTTCTTTTTACTTTTATTATTAAACAAGTGTGATTTAACTGTACTTCTGTCTTGGTCTGATTTCATGGTTTCTGACACCCTTGCAGTCCTTTCTATCTGTGCCAGGAGCTGAGTCTCCACATCACAAATGCACGCACAGTGTTTTCCATGTATTCCATTGGCACCAGTTTACAGTAATGCAGTCAACAAAAGCAGACCATGCTGCATTTTTTTTTTACTGCATGGAAAGCATAGAATGCAGCTAAATGCATATTGTCCTGAGATGTTTCAAAATAAAGTGGAAAAAATGCACTGGAATGCATTGAAAACACATAAAAAATGTATCAATCCCAATGAGTCAAGGTTACTCCCACCCTTTATCCCCCGGCTTTCTACCAACCAGTGACTTATCACCACCTGGTGCATTCAACTGACGTGAATGTAAACCAACAGTGGGAATAGTGTTAAAAAAATGATATCTGCTATTTAAGAGGGATCCCAAAGAAACAATACAAAAAAAAAGTGTGCCCCCCCTCCTCATTTTCCATACCTGACCCAGCAAGTTTTTTTTATGGATTCAAGGGGAAACAAAAAAAAAAAAGAAAAGCATGGGATTACCCTTAAATTCAAACCAGACCCTTTATGCAGCCTTGGTGGCCAGAAAAGCGGGGACAAGCATGCATCCCTACAAGACATATTGGGTCACTTGCCCACACCATGGGGGGGGGGTGTACCTTGCAAAGCACCTTGTCTCCGTATTGATGAGGACAAATTTTATGGGTTCCCATAAAAATATGGGAACCCCCAGATACTGACCCCAAAGTCAATTGAAAGGGATTGTTCCAAAGTTCACAAAAAACATAAAGTCACAAGTGGAATGTATAAATGATTCCCTTTGTAGAGCAGCACACAGCATGAAAATAAATCCCAAAGCCAGGAAGAAGGAAGGGGGCATATTATTTATTATTATTATTTATTATACAGGATTTACATAGCGCCAACAGTTTACATAGCACTTTACAACTTGAGGGTAGACAGTACAAATACAATACACTTTAATACAGTAGGAATCAGAGGCCCTGCTCCTTAGATCTTACAATTTAAGAGGGAAGGTCAAGAGGTACAAGAGGTAATAACTGTGGGTGATGTGCTGATTGAGAAGATAAATGTACAGTTGTTAGGTGGGGGCCAGATAGGCTTCTCTGAAGAGATGAGTTTTCAGGGATCGTTGGAAAGTAGATAAAGTAGGAGAAAATTGGACAGATTGTGGTAGAGCATTCCAGAGGATGGGAGAGGCTCTGGAGAAGTCCTGAAGGCAAGGTCTTGGGAGGAGCGAAGAGAACAATTAGGTTGGTATTTTGAGACTAGGTTAGAGATGTAGCTGGGTGCCAGGCTGTGGATGGCTTTGTAAGTTATGGTTAGTATCTTGAATTTAATTTGGTGACTGAGTGGCAGCCAATGGAGGGATTGGCAGAGGGGTATAGCTGTCGCTGAGCGGTTTGTGAGGTGGATGAGCCTGGCAGCAGCGTTTATGATGGACTGAAGTGGGGATAGCCTATTTAGAGTTAAGCCAATGAGGAGGGAGTTGCAGTAGTCGAGACGGGAGATGACCAGGGAGTGGATTAGAAGCTTTATGGTGACATTGGTTAGGAAGGGGCATATCTTGGAGATGTTGCGGAGGTTGAGGCGGCAAATTTTGGATAGTGATAGAATGTGGGGCCAAAAGGTTAGTTCAGAGTCCATGGGTTGATAGTTGAGACATTGATATTAACAGAGAAGTCAGGGGAAGTGGCACCTGAGGGAGGAAATATCATGAGCTCGGTTTTGGATAGGTTGAGTTTGAGGAAGTGATGTGACATCCAGGCTGATATGTCTGCTAGTAAGCTGGTGATGGGTGAGAAGACAGATGGATAGAGCTGGAGGGTGGAGAGATAGATTTGGGTGTCATCAGCGTAGAGATGATATTTAAAGCCATGGGAGGTGGTGTAGATTGAGAAAAGGAGAGGTCCAAGAACAGAACCTTGGGGGACCCCAACGGAGAAAGAAAGAGGAGAGGAGGAAGTAGAGTTGTAAGTGACACCGAAGGAGTGGTGGGATAGGTAGGATGAGAACCAGCGAAGAGTACAGTCACGGAGACTAAAGGAGTGGAGTTTTTTGAGGAGGAGGGGGTGGTCCACTGTGTCAAAGGCAGCAGAGAGAAGTAGTACAGAATAGTGTCCACTGGTTTTAGTTAGTCGTTAGTAGGTAATTTGAGAGTTTAAGGAGAGCAGTTTCCGATCAGTGTTGAGGGTGAAATCCAGACTGAAGGGGATCAAGAAGTTTATTCATAGTCAGATGGTCACTTAGTCGGTTGTATGGTTGTAATATTATTTGGGGGTGGGGGGTGGAATCGTAGATAGGAGTCCTTGTGGTCAGCAGAAAACCTAGTATAGGAGAATAGATGGGAGGGTGCTCTGAGGCACAGTGGAAGGGAGACAGTGCTGGCATATTATGTGTTTATGAGGGGATTTGTCCTTCTTTAAAACACCATGATGTGGAGGCGTGTGCACAGGTTGTGCTGGGTGTGCCTGGGCACACCCTAATCACCTCATGTGCATTATCGCTCTGTGTAGCAGCGGGGAGATGGGAAAGATCTCTCTCTTACTGGCTCTGCCATACGAGAAGTGCTTACACACTCCTCTTCCACTGTGCTGGCAGGGAGATCAATGTGTCAGGGCCATATATAGATGCGCACACACACGCATGCGTGTTTAAGCTTTGAGGTGCACACCCTAATGAAATAGGCTGTGCACACCTTTGTGTGGATGAGACCATCATCCAGTTCTTCATCATTTGACTGAGACTGGAGCTGATTCTGGCATCTGGCCTCTCATACTGGACTCAGGCTGTGCTCTTCAATGTTTTAAAAACATTGTCTGGATGTGAGGTAGTGAGATACAAAGTAACATTTTTAAAAACATTATTTAGATATACAAAGTAACACTGTTTGTAAACATTATTCAGATGGACGATAGAGAGATACAAAGTAATTGGTGGGACAGATGAGCAGGAGGTACATTGGTGGGGCAGGAGAGCAGGGGGATCAGAGGTGAGACAGATGTGCAGGAGGTACATTGGTGGGGCAGATGAGAAAGCGGGTTACAGTGGTGGGGCAGATGAGCAGATGAGTTCAGTATTAGGACAGATGAGAAGGTGATTCAGTAGTGAGACAGAAGAGCATGGGGGTACGGCGGTGGAGTATATGTGCAGGGAGGTACAGTGGTGAGGCAGATGAGAAAAGGGGAACATTGATGGTTCAGGTGAGCAGGGGGGGTACATTGATGGGGCAGATGAGCGTCAGGATTACAGCGGTGGGACAGATGTGCAGGAGTTACAGTGGTGGGAGCGATGAGAAGGGAGGTTCAGTGGTGGGACAGAAAAGCAGGGGGGTACAGCGGTGGGACAGGAGAGCAGGGAGGTACAGCGGTGGGGCAGATGTGAAAGGAGGTACATTGGTTGGACAGATGTGCAGGAGGTACAGTGGTGGGGTAGATGAGAAAGGGGGTTACAGTGGTGGGGCAGATGAACAGATAAGTTCAGTGTTAGGACAGACGAGAAGATGGTTGAGCGGTGAGACAGAAGAGCATGGGGATACGGTGGTGGAGTTTATGTGCAGGGAGGTACAGTGGTGGGGCAGATGAGAAAGGGGGAACATTGGGGGCAGATGTACAGGGGGTACAGTGGCGGGGCAGAGGAGGAAGAAGGGTTACAGCAGTGGGGCAGATGTGCAGAGGGGTGCAGAGGAGAAAGCAGGTACATTGGTGGAACACATAAGCAGGGGGTTACAGAGGTGGGGCAGAAGAGCAGGGGGAACAGAGGTGGGACAGATGTGCAGGAGGTACAGTGGTGGGGCAGATGAGAAAGGGGGTTACAGTGGTGGGATAGATGAGCAGATAAGTTTAGTGTTAGGACAGATTAAAAGATGGTTCAGCGGTGAGACAGAAAAGCATGGGGGTTACGGCGGTGGAGCAGATCTTCAGGGAGGTACAGTGGTGGGGCAGATGAGAAAGGGGGAACATTGGTGGGGAAGATGAGCAGGGGGGGTACAGTGGTGGGACAGAAAAGCAGGGGGGACAGTGGTGGGGCAGATGTGCAAGGGGTGACAGTGGTTGGGCAGACGAGAAAGGGGGAAAATTGGTGGGGAAGATGAGCGGGGGGGGGTACAGTGGTGGGACAGAAAAGCAGGGGGGACAGTGGTGGGGCTGATGAGGAAGGGGGTGATCTGAGGTGTGAAGGTGCAGGAATTGGAGATGATCTGAGGCGTGAGAGTGCAGGATGTTAATATGTCGCTATTACTTAAGTAGTTTACAGCATTTACTTTATAAAAAATCCTTTTCGTGATTGGAGAGTGTGGAGTTGACATTTTTTTGTTATAAAATCGGCACGCTCAATTTCTTTGAAAAAATATTTCGGCACACTGTGCTCAAAAGGTTGCCTACCCCTGAATTAGTTTGTTATCATAAGTAATGATACCGTTATTGATAAATAATCAGGCATTTAGCAGGAGTGTAAGATTTATCTGGACTATAGGGGGTGCAGGGTGAGAACTGAAAAAGATGCAGAAGCATACCAGAAGCTCAGATGTCACCCAAGACAGCTGAGTTCTTCCTACAAATCTTTATTTTATCCCTATCTCACATACTCTTAATACCTGTGCTTGTGAGGGTTGTACTTCTTTATACAACAAGGGAGCACATCAATGTAATCATGCCATCAAAGTAAACCCACACAGACTTCCATGATGAAGCCCTGTGGGTGGGGTGAAACGTGTCGGTGGGCATAGCCTGGATGGAGCTGGACTGCTCTCACTACTGTGACTATTGGGCTTCCTTTCCCTATATTATGTCATCAAAGTAGTTATATCCCCAGCAACCCTCTATATAATAAACAGGAAAATGCCCTTTGCCCCCCCCCACACACACACTCACTGACAGCTGGCTGGACAAGTGAGGGGGCTGAGTTTGTGGCAGAGCTACGACTAAGGCTATTGCCGAAACGCGTCAGTTTATTGTTTTATTGTCACTCTGATGTACCAATAAACGACACTTCAAGGATTACAGTTTTGCCGCCTCTTCTAACTACTTTTGCATTGGAGTGTGTTGGGACACATCAAGCCTCGGCACCTGTGAGTGGACCTGGTGTATGGATTGAGTTGTCCCTGCACAGAGCGCTGTTACCTTTCTTCTTTTCCACACCTGTGAAATGGCCAGGACGCTATAGGACCACATAAGATAACAAATCAGTGGTTGGCGAAACACAAATATCCAACCTCTGCAAAACGGTTCATAGGGGTAGAGAATCTTGTTCAGAATTCACTAATTACTTGTGACATCATTTTTCTTTTGATGGTGATTTACTCTGAAGGCTGTTGATGATGATGACAGCACAGCGTACAGCATGGTGAAAACTGACGGTACAGCAAGTAAGACCTTTTTTTTTTATAAGAAAGAGAGAAATGAGAAATTATTACTGGGAAAATGAAAAATGCATTTGCTAAATGACGGGGAGATATCGCAACACTTACCGCCTTCTCACCGGAGTAAAGCCAATGTACAGCCAATAATTCCAATACTGCTGCCACCAACAGAAGAACAAAGAGGCGTTTCTGTGGATAGCCCTGGAAGACAATTGTTATTAATTTTACTATTATAATACTTTTTTAGTACTGATATATTTTTATCCTTTTGGACCTAAAGATTTAATTCCTGTAGCAACCGTGGAAGCCTCTCACTGACACCACAGTGACGGCTGGTGGTATATTTTTTTTGCCGGGGGGGTGGCAATCATTCCACCTGTCACCACCCCCCTCACATCCGGTCCATCCATGCGTTGGTCACTTGTCCATCCGCCCCACCAGCCCCGCATTTACCCCATCTAGCAGCTTCAGTTCCTTCTTGCGTCCCTTCCTCCGGCAGCTTTGCCCTCTGCAGCTTCCCTCGGCAGCCAATACGATCGCTTCTCCTCTCGGCCAGTCAGGTTGGCCCACTTCCTGATTGTCCGGGACGAGAAGCAGGAGGACAATAGCGACTATTGATTGGCTATTGTCACACAATGGGTGGGCTCAGGGCGCAGTGCTCTGTGCCCGGAGCCCACCCTTTTTTGAAGCCTATTAGAGGCTTTGGCTCTAATCACGTGCTTCTAGAAAAAAAAAAAAACATTGGAATCCAATGCGTCTGGCGCCCCACATGTAGATTAGGCCCCTGTGCCCTGCATTACGGGCTGCCACTGGCTGCCAATGAGATTAAAACTTTACTGGGAAACAAAAGCTTGAATCTGATTGGCTGTTTTGGGGAAAAAATGGTCATTCCTCACTTAAGAGACCCCCCCTCTAATAACTGATTTTAAATTGCAGCACAGATGCTTGGGATGTGATTGTTGAACCCAACAGCTGATACTGAAAGGAATATGAAAGAAGCCAACGCTGATGTCAAGGATGCTGAAGGCTGCCACCAGCAGGAATGACCAAATCCGTGTAGCTGCACTCAGGAAACCAGACTGTGTAAGGGTTATTTACAATGAAACAAAATCTATCCAGACACCAGCAAACAGAATACAAAAAAGTAAAGATATACATTAAGTGAACCGTAAACCATTTGACACAAACCCCAACAAACTAAGGCATAGAAAACCTAGCTAGCAATTTAACTATACAAAATATACAGAAAAAAGGGAAGCTCGGATCAACGGAGTAAACTGGAAGTGCAATGAACAGTCAGAAAGGGGGGAACAGAACTGGGATCAGTATTAAGGGGAAAAGATATGAGGCAGCAAGGTACAGGATCCAGGACAGGAGCAAGATCAGGTAGGAATTAGGATAAATCAGAAAGCATGAATCTGGCTATCATGCAAAACACTGAAGCAAGAGGGACTAGTATAGGAGGGATAATTACCCTCTCAGCAGCCAGCATCAGACGAAGACTAATTATTGGGATCTTCTGGCTGCTGGGAGACACCTACTGGTGGATACTAGAACTACAACCTTCCACTCTGGGAACCACAGTGCCACCAGCAGGTGATCCAGTCCCCGACAACGGATCTCTTAGCTGCTTGACTGCTATGTTAACCCATTGTACAGGCTGGCTTTAACGTGAACCTGGACTCAGTGATAGTTCTGTCAAAATGTGCACAAGGTTCCTGCTATTCTTGAATTAGACAGAAGCCTACTCTGTGCTTTTTTCTGATTTAAGTCTCACATTACTACTGGGGCCTGAATTTTCCTGACTTTGTGGCTAAGCCTTGCAAACTGCAGTTCCTCTGTCCAGATAGTGGCCACTATGTGCATTCTTATTGGACAGATAAATGGCAGTTGGAGGAGCCTACTCAAAAACCCAAGAAAAGCCAAGTAACAGAGAAGAGAAACTAAATGAGAGGGGAACAGAAGGATTCTTCTAGTTAATAATGGTCATGCAGTCTGTCTTGTCTTTTCATTGTTGAGCCTTTTACTTTAAAAAAAATTAAAGCCTACCTCTAGGAAACCTAAAAAATTATCCCTTGCATTAAACCTGCACTGCAAAAGTTAACTGCTCATTTTCTCTACGGGAGAGCCTTTGCACTATAAATCCTATGGGGCAACTGGAAGGGACAGACCCCAGTATCTCTAAACGTTCCTCACAATACAAAAAAAGTGGTCCTTTGAACGTCCAACTGTATAGATTATTGTTACTAGAAGGGTTAAATGTTTTATGTGGAGATCATGTAGATGAGTACAAAAAGAAAGGCGCCTCTAAGTGCAGAATTAAAAGCTATTTTCATATCCCCAAAATGATTCAAAACACTTACAAGATCTGAAGAAATAAAAAGCATGTCATCGTTAAAAGCATGTCATCGCAGAAAGATATCCTAAGCCCTGGAACTGCGCGTTTCGGAACGTCTAATTGGTTCCTTTATCTAGAGGTTGATAAAGGAACCAATTAGACATTCCGAAACGCGTCCCTTTCTGATGACCACATCCGGCTGGTTGCCGTCCCTCACCACTAACGTCACTTCCGGGATCTCCGTCCATCGCAGACTCGGATAGTGTGACTACTCATTGGTTCACCGGCAGTTCCAGGGCTTAGGATATCTTTCTGCTGGCAACTTTAGGATCCTCTGCCGCAGCATATGAAATACTGTAGCCCTGAGAACCTTCACAGGCTGGGGACCTTCCTATTGCCAGACCACCTGCACCAATAACGATGACATGCTTTTTATTTCTTCTTGTAAGTGTCTTTAATCCTTTTGGGGATATTAAAAAGCTTTTAATTCTACACTTAGAGGCGCCTTTCTTTTTGTTTTGATTCCTATTAGAGATTGCTCCTCTCTGTGAGTGCAGCCCTAAGTGTGAAAGATACACCACTGGACCCCCATTTTTATATAGATACTGTCTGCTTGGTCTTGATGCTCAGAGCGCCCTTATACACTGTACCTGGATCATGTAGATCAGGCATGTCCAAAATCCGGCCCGTGGGCCAATTGTGGCACGCGTTCCAGTTTCAAATGCCCCCACTGGTAAATTTGGCTATATATATCTTTTGTGGCCCCCAACGAATCCCCGAACGCCGCGGGGGGCCACAAAAGATATATACACAGATTCCTGCTATCTCTGAGTGGAAGGAGGGGGCGGGCGCCGCCAGATTACACAGAGCGGCGATCTCCTGTGTACCCGGTGATCAGTCACACACAGCCCCACCCCCTGGCGCAGGATTGGACCACTGTTCTGTCTATCACAGGCGGGACTGTGTGTGACCGAGGCGATCGCGGCGCTGTGTAATCCGGCACTGACAAGGCTGCCGATGAGGAAGGATGTGCGGCATTCATTTACAATGGTGAGGTTGTATTAATGGGCAATGGAGAGGCTGCTGATGGGCACTGTGCAGGCTGCATTATATTGCAATGGAGAGGCTGCTGATGGGCAATAGAGAGGCTGCTGATGAGCAATGGGCAGGCTGCATCAATGGGCAATAGAGATGCTGCTGATGAGCAATGTGCAGGCTGCATCAATGGGCAATAGAGATGCTGCTGATGAGCAATGTGCAGGCTGCATCAATGGGCAATAGAGAGGCTGCTGATGGGCAATGTTCAGGCTGCATTAATGGGCAATAGAGAGGCTGCTGATGGGCACTGTGCAGGCTGCATTAAATTGCAATGGAGAGGCTGCCGATGGGCAATAGAGAGGCTGCTGATGAGCAATGTGCAGGCTGTATTAATGGACAATAGAGAGGCTGCTGATGAGCAATGTGCAGGCTGTATTAATGGACAATAGAGAGGCTGCTGATGAGCAATGTGCAGGCTGCATCAATGGGCAATAGAGAGGCTGCTGATGGGCAATGTTCAGGCTGCATTAATGGGCAATAGAGAGGCTGCTGATGGGCACTGTGCAGGCTGCATTAAATTGCAATGGAGAGGCTGCCGATGGGCAATAGAGAGGCTGCTGATGAGCAATGTGCAGGCTGTATTAATGGGCAATAGAGAGGCTGCTGATGAGCACTGATCAGGGTATTAGTGCTCGGACGAACACACTTAGACTGAATTTTAATGGTTTAAAGCAGGGTTTCTCAACTCCAGTCCTCAAGGCGCCCCAACAGGTCATGTTTTCAGGCCTCCCATTATTTTGCACAGGTGATTTGATCAGTTTCACTGCCTTAGTAATTACCACAGCTGTTCATCTGAGGGAAATCATGAAAACATGACCTGTTGGGGCGCCTTGAGGACTGGAGTTGAGAAACACTGGTTTAAAGAATGTCAGGCAAAATGGTCGGCCCTCACGCATGTTCACTTCATCAAATCTTGCTCTCTTTGAACAAAGTTTGAACACCCCTGATGTAGATCTTCAATCATGTGTGACCATCAAAGCTAGTAAAAAGATGGTGTAAAGGTCTCATGCAGCCAGTCTTGTAGCAACCCAACCCTTCTAGTAACAAAAGTCTATACAGTTGGACATCCAAAGGACCACTTTTCTTGTGAATTGTGACAGCGAGTGCGGGGAGAAGATCCACGTTTCGCTGTCACAAGAAGAGGGGGATCGGGGGGAGAGGGGTCAGATGCTGATTATGTACAGAAAGGTGAACTTATCCTTGAATCATGTAGCTTCACCAATTTCACGTATTACAGTGGCATTATCTACTTAAATAAAAAGATGCTCATCCATTCTGACTGTATTTGTTCATTCTATTCCATTCTGGTCATTCAAGAACAGTTTATATCATTATGATATTTTCTTACCAGGTTTAAGGGAAGCAGGAACATGAGGAGCAACAATGAAGAACCAATATTGGATATCAGCAGGACAGAGAACTAAACACAGAGAAACAAAATTATATATTTGAATTGTATCAATATGATTTTATTTTTACAGTATTTATTTAATTTATCGGGCCTCTCCACCCAAAAGGGATATTTCTGCATTTGGTGGATGATAAAATAGTTCAGGATCTTGCATCTCTTGAGGACTGTAGCAGAAAGATCTCTGCACTTATAACAATTTATTTTATATTATTGATGAGGCAACTGAAGCAAAAGGGCACCAAGGTGAAGGGGGAGAGTCCAAGGAACTATGAAAAAGAGACATCATTGCTGGGGGTCTAAGGCACATGTGTCAAACACAAGGCCCGTGGGCCAAATTTGCCCCACAGGGCCATTTCATGTGGCCCTCATATCTCTCCTGCAACTGCAGCACCCCCTCCATCTCCTCCCGTACTTTGTCTGAGCAGTCAGCAGCAAAGAGGAGGACAGAACTCCTCCTACAGATCCTGCACCTCTCTGTGCAGCTGCAGCACCCCTTGTATCTGCCTCCCCTGGTCTCAGCATTTAGCAGACTCTGGCAGCTGACTCCAGCCATCCTCTGGTCCTCCTCCAGACCCTGCACTTTCTGCTTCCCAGCCCCGCTCCCAGATTCTTTCCAGCAGCAGCACAAGGTATGGTGGATGCCCCAGGGCTGTCTTTAACACAGGGAAAACCTTTTTTGATATAATAAATATCCCAATTAAAAAAAAAAAGTTTTTTCTCAGTTTAGGCTGATATGTACAATACCTGCCGCCGATATTGTGTTTCCAGCGCAATGGGATCGCGCTGGAAATCACCGCTGCAAGGCTGTGCTTCTCGCGCTCGCCACCCTCACGAGATGCCGTGCATCCATAGGAATCCATTGGGGGCAGCGAGTGGGAGGGGCGACAGAGCTCGGCGCTGGCTCCCGCAACGGGGCTCGCAGGTGTCAATCTCGGCGGCACCTACTGTATTCTTCAGCATATTTTTGGTAAAAAAAAATAAAAATTGCAATTGGCACTACCTTTTAATTACCAGAGGTTGTAACACCATCCGGACACTACAACACACTGCTAGTTCATCACCAACTAGCCATCAGAACAGCGCCGCACCTACACCCAATTTGCTCTCAATAAGCGTATATTGATTGGATTGCGCAAAAGTTATAGCGTCTACAAAATAGGGGATAGCTTTATGGCATTTTTATTATTATAATTTTTTTTTACTAGTAATGGCGGTGACCTGCGATTTTTATTGGGACTGCGACATTGCGGTGGACACATCGGACACTATTTTGGGACCATTGACAATTATACAGCTATCAGTGCTATAAATATGCACGGATTACTGTGTAAATGTCACTGGCAGGAAAGGGGTTAACACTAGGGGGCGATCAAGGGGTTAAATGTGTTACCTAGGGAGAGCTTGAGATGGGACTGACTGGGGGGGAGGGGACTGATCGGTGTTCCTATATACTAGGAACACATGATCTGTCTCTACTACCCTGACAGGATGCAGATCTGTGAGTTTACACACACAGATCCACGTTACTGCTCTGTGGCGAGCAATCGTGGGTGCCCGACGGATATCGCGGCTGCTGGGCACGCACATCGGCTCCCGAGCGCCCCCCTACAATGCCGGGAAGCTGAGGACGTCATATGATGCCCGCCCAGAGGGACAGAGTGTTCCTGCGGCCGTCATATTACAATGGCTGGGATGGGAAGTGGTTAAAGACAGCCCTGGGGTGCACAGGGATGTAAGAAAGGGTGGGGACAAATGACTTCTGATGTAAGGGGGGGGGGGTCCTCTGGGCATCTGCTTATATCTATTAGGAGAATAATACAATTCTTTGCCAGTTGAAAAAAAAGAAGGTTGCACACTGCTGTTATCATCCACAAGAAGACAGCTAAGACAAGACATCATGGCAGAACCGTATTTTATCTGTCTCCAATAAATAATAATAATCTGTCTCCAATAATAATGATACCAGCAGTGTGCAATCCTCCTTTTCAAACTTGCATCATCTGCTACAGGAGTGTGAGCGGGCTCCGTGCCGGCCCGGACTGGCCACATGGCACACCGGGCATTTGCCCGGTGGGCCCAGGGCATCCGAGCTGCATGTCTTAGGAAGAGTGGCCTCTTGATGACTGGGCTGCACAGCTGGAGGTCCAGGTTGGGCTAACACAGACCACACCCACCACTAACCTCCCGCTATGTGGCCGTGCCTAAAGCAAAGCCAGCGCTAGCAAACTATGTAAGGTGAATAAACATAAGACTGTTCATTCAAACACAGGTACAAAGAGATATACATTTAGAGGACAATCCCCCTTTCTTTGCATAATGACACAGGGCGGGGTAAACTTTACCTCCTCCAGTATTATGACACACGGGTACCTTCAATTTTTCATCAGTAGACCGCCTTATCAGCAGGGAGGGCTGTTGGAGGAATTCCCCCCTCCCTCCACCCTGCCCCAGGTCTACATGCTAGAAACACATATATATCCCATAATAGGTTTCTCTCAGGGCAGACAAACAATAGAACAATGGGATACAGCCACACCTCAAACGATCTAGTAAAATGTCTACAGGAGTTGGAGACCAAGCTCACACAATATTCGAGCAGTTGGAAAGTTGGAATTTATCTTCATATTTTTTGAGGGATATTGTTCAGAAATATTACTATCCCAAGTGAAAGAGCCCCTTCATTCTTCTAACACAAACTACACATGTAGGACCCTGCATAACATGGGTAAAAGGAAATGCTGAGTCCGGTGTGGTTGTACGGTGAGTCGGGTTAATGTAGACCCCACTGGGGTTCTCGGTCACCCTGTGCCCCTAATAGACACAGGGTAGCTTACATATAGGAGGGGCCGGGGGAGCTGGACAAGGAGTTTCCAGAGATCTCCAAGGTTAGCTGGGTTCCCCAAGCCCCCCGCCCAAAGTAACTCCCGTCACACTGAACACCTTTGAATGGAATTGGAATGCAAATTGTAAGCCAGGTCTTGTCATCCAACATCAGTGCCAGACCACTCAAACAGGCACAAATTCCCACAGACACACTCCAAGGTCCCGTGGATAATCTTCCTAGAAGAGGTCAATATAACTGCAAAAGGCAGCAACTCCTTATTAAGGGCCATGTTACTGGAATGAAATGTCCAACAAGTGGGGGGGTGGGGTGGTCAAGTCAGCGATCTAACAACATTTGGTCATGTATTGTAAGTTTCTTTTCTTTAAAAGGGGAGTAGTGGACAAAAATGATGTGCTATGATTACTAATGGAAACTAAATTCAATATAGTGTAAGTGTTAGCTTCTGATTAGTTAATGTTGGTTCAGCACTTTGGAACCATCAAGCTGAATGAAGCCAGTTGTGTATCAGATACAAGACTGAAACATTTACTCACATGATAAATATGAAAGCAATAATGAAGCCATGGGACAAACAAGATGACAGCCCAGATCTGATGAATAGAAAAAAAAAAATGAAACAAATAATGAACATGGAGAGAAAAGATGTCTAGAATGTCTCTTTCCAAGAATTCTGTACATCAGTTGCTAAATTGAAACATTTACTTACATGATAAACATCAATGCAATATTGAAGCCATGGCACACGCGGGATGAGAGCCCTGATCTGTGGAATAGTAAATCAAATAAATAAAAAATTGACTGGGAGAGAAAGGAAGCCCCTGCATAGAAGTAAAGTCTCACATTGGATCACTGCACAGATCTGGAAGAAAAACACACAAAGCACACCAAGATTCAAGAAGAATACACATGATTTGTATTCAGACAATATTTGCTAATCACAAAGTTCATCAAAGTTCATTAGCTTTTATCACAAAGTTGTAAAGTATTTGCCTTTTTTTTTTTTGTAATTGAATTTTCCTTTTTGCCAAATGTGATATTTTACAGTAGATTGTCAAAACTGTAAGTTCTAATAAATATATATTGCCTTTTTCTCTATGTACTGCTTGTCCATGCTCTTGAAATTAAGGGAGAATTGATACATTATTGGTTGTTGCCATGGGAATTTGTCCATAGATAGTGATCACAGCACATTTGTAGCAATGCTGAATTTGAATTTTCCCTGCAGTAACCTTGAAGCTCAAATTTCTGAGTAGTACTTCAAGAGTCTACAGGTTCATAGTAAGTGAGTAAGGGAACCTACAGTCCCTTTTTCAGCAAAATATTGTTTTTCAGGTGTGGTGGATGTTGTGCTTGAAAAATGGTCAATAACAAAGGGAGAGGGAAAGATAAATGTACTCCTTCGTTGGAAAGAAATATAACATCCGTGGTGTGACGGGAGTCACTTTGGGTGGTGGGCTTGTGGAACCCCGCTTACCTTGGGGCACAGGGTGACCGAGAACCTCAGTCTGATCTGCACTAGTCAGACTCGCTGTACAGCCACAATGGAATGCTGTATATATTGTGTGTTGTCTCATGCTGTTGTGGACTGTTTTCTGGGATCATTTGGAGTGTGGCTGTGTCCCATTGTTCTGTTGTGTCTGTCTGCCTGAGGAGAAATGTATTATGGGATGGATGTTTTGTATTTGTGTTCCTGGGATGTGGACTGGGGGCAGGGTGGAGAGGGGAGGGGCGAATTCCTTCAACAACTCTCCCTGCCGATTGGACAGTTTACCCCGCCCTGTATCAAAGGGAGGGGGAGTTGTTCCCTGAGTGACACCTGTGTACCTGTGTTTGAATAAACAGTTTGATGTTTTTTTTCACCCTACATTGAGTTACGGCTAATGACTGGGTGAGCTAAGGGGTTCTGGATAGTGCTTGTTCTGGACAAAGGAAGCATTTACAGCAGACATGGTGCTGTTGAGTACGGGGATCCGTCACACATTACTGCATAACATGTACCACTGTGGAAGTAAGTTATATGTTGGAATGCCCATGTGGCATGCAGTATGTGGGGTCAGACTAAAACAAGTCTACAATATTAAAAGAGGCTATAAGAAATATTATGTCTCTAATGACTTCAGGCTTGTTCATAATAAAGACTTCAGTGTCCTTCCATTTTGGGGAATAGAGAAGGTTAAAAAATAATAGAGATGAGGTAACTTGGTGAGGAAATTCAGTCAATGGGAATCCAGGTTGGATCTTTAATGCCAGGACCTTAACTACTTATGCTTTAATTATTACATTTGACCTAAATTGTTTTATTAGCACCACATGAGGTATATTACTAGAGAGTATCATGCCTGGGATTGACAGAATTTAGTCCACCCTGCATTTAATTTTTAATATTTTTTTTTAAACAAATTATTTCTATTTTCTTTATCTCATGTATATGTTCTCTACATATTTTAGTTCATAATCTTTATATATTTTTGAACTGGTTTAGACTCATTTATGGAATGTATTCTAAACCTGCCTGGCATTCCACGAGGAGAATGTGATGGGAGGCCTAGCTATACAGTAATATCCAGGGCTTTTTTTCAGCTGGAACTTGGTGGAACTCAGTTCCACTACCTCTGGCTTCCTGCTCCTTGCTCACCGTTATCATTTGTAAACACAGAAGTCCGGCTTCTGTGTTGACCAGTGATAGGTTGTCACCAACAGATCTGCAGAGTGCAGGATGGGGTCAAGGGAGATGCAAGTGCACGGGGGCCTTTGTGGATGCTGACACTCCCACTGGATGATCTCCAAGCGAGGGTGGAGGTGCCACCTACAGTGTTCAGGGAGGTACTAGAGCCGGCTGGGTGCTTCAGTTTAATACAGCAACAAAAATAAGATATGTGGAAGATGGTGGAGCTTTTAAGAAGGAGGGGAGGTTGCATGCAGAGGTCAGAGCTGAAGAGGGGTGAAAGTGAGATGTGTATGGGAGATGCAGAGGTAAGCAGTTGTGGAAGAAGGCTGAACTCTGCACTCTATGTGTAGCACACCCCTGAACTCTGCACGCTGTGTGTAGCACACCCCTGAACTCGGCACTCTATGTGTAGCACACCCCTGAACTCCGCACGCTGTGTGTAGCGCACCCCTGAACTCGGCACTCTATGTGTAGCACACCCCTGAACTCTGCACGCTGTGTGTAGCACACCCCGGAACTCTGCACGCTGTGTGTAGCACACCCCGGAACTCGGCACTCTATGTGTAGCACACCCCTGAACTCTGCACGCTGTGTGTAGCGCACCCTTGAACTCGGCACTCTATGTGTAGCACACCCCTGAACTCTGCACGCTGTGTGTAGCGCACCCCTGAACTCAGCACTCTATGTGTAGCACACCCCTGAACTCGGCACTCTATGTGTAGCACACCCCTGAACTCGGCACACTGTGTGTAGCGCACCCCTGAACTCGGCACTCTATGTGTAGCACACCCCTGAACTCTGCACGCTGTGTGTAGCGCACCCCTGAACTCGGCACTCTATGTGTAGCACACCCCTGAACTCTGTACGCTGTGTGTAGCGCACCCCTGAACTCTGCACGCTGTGTGTAGCACACCCCTGAACTCTGCACGCTGTGTGTAGCACACCCCTGAACTCAGCACTCTATGTGTAGCGCACCCCCGAACTCTGCACGCTGTGTGTAGCGCACCCCTGAACTCTGCACGCTGTGTGTAGCGCACCCCTGAACTCTGCACGCTGTGTGTAGCGCACCCCTGAACTCTGCACGCTGTGTGTAGCGCACCCCTGAACTCGGCACTCTATGTGTAGCACACCCCTGAACTCGGCACTCTATGTGTAGCACACCCCTGAACTCGGCACTCTATGCGTAGCACACCCCTGAACTCGGCACTCTATGTGTAGCACACCCCCGAACTCTGCACTCTATGTGTAGCACACCCCTGAACTCGGCACTCTATGTGTAGCACACCCCTGAACTCTGCACTCTATGTGTAGCACACCCCTGAACTCTGAACGCTGTGTGTAGCACACCCCTGAATTCGGCACTCTATGTGTAGCACACTGCTGAACTCGGCACTCTATGTGTAGCACACCCCTGAACTCGGCACTCTATGTGTAGCACACCCCTGAACTCGGCACTCTATGTGTAGCACACTGCTGAACTCGGCACTCTATGTGTAGCACACCCCTGAACTCGGCACTCTATGTGTCGCACACCCCTGAACTCGGCACTCTATGTGTCGCACACCCCTGAACTCGGCACTCTATGTGTCGCACACCCCTGAACTCGGCACTCTGTGTGTAGCACACCCCTGAACTTGGCACTCTGTGTGTAGCACACCCCTGAACTCGGCACTCTATGTGTAGCACACCCCTGAACTCGGCACTCTATGTGTAGCACACCCCTGAACTCGGCACTCTATGTGTAGCACACCCTTGAACTCTGCACTCTGTGTGTAGCACACCCCTGAACTCAGCACTCTATGTGTAGCACACCCCTGAACTCGGCACTCTATGTGTAGCACACCCTAAACTTGGCACTCTATGTGTAGCACACCCCTGAACTCGGCACTCTGTGTAGCACACCCCTAAACTCAGCACTCTGTGTAGCACACCCCTAAACTCAGCACTCTGTGTGTAGCACACCCTTGAACTCTGCACTCTATATGCAGCGCACCCCTGAACTTGGCACTATGTACGTAAAGCACCCCCTAACTCTGCAAGTAGTGCACTCCTGGTATTTAATACCCCTTTAAGGTCCTTCCAATGTTCGTGGTGAAATTTGACCACACCCACTATTTGATGCGATTTAGAGAGTGGGGGGTGGGATGGGTTGTCGTGGTTGAGTTCCTGTACCTATTTTCTGAGATTTTCTGGTAATATCTATATGATGGCCAGCATTTAGTGACCTTCTATATACATAGGGGTCAAATGCTGATGGTGAGCCCACTTTTTGCACATGCGTGGTGATCACAGGGTGACACGGAATGAAGAGAACTTAGATTGAATATATATATCAACGCTTTGATTTACGTGTGTAAACACTTTGTTGAATTTTTATAATCACATATTATTGGAGCACATACGTTAGTGACACTTTTGGGTGGAGTGTCATTTAAAGAGTTTTTTCACTTACTTTGGATCACGAATGTTTCGGCTATTTATTTGATGGAAATCCCTGTTAATTATGATGTCAAATTTTCGATTTGGTTTTAGTCATAGTCTTTTGACTAAAATGCCATTTTAATTTTAGTCATATTTTAGTCATCTGAATTGTTTTTAGTTGTATTTTAGTCGACTAAAATCTTCAGTACATTTTAGTCAACTAAAACAAAAAAGGGTTTAGTTAAAACGTAATGTATCATTTAAGCACTTCTCTAGAGTTTCCAAACTCATTATTTACTCCTGGAGTAAAAATCGAAAACATGTAGTGGGGGATAGGGAAGTAAATGCGAGCGAGGGAGTGCACAGGGCAGAAAACTGGTCTGTGGATGCTGTTATTTACGGCCGGTGTCTTGTCGAATACAGTCCCCTATCCAGAAGTGTCCGCCCTGTACTGCGCAGGCGCAGTACGGAGGACAAACGAGACGCCGAAAGCCTCCGAGGTTCAACAGCTGATCGTCAGCTGTACACGGCGCCTGGGCATTTATTCTTACCCTATGTCCAGGATCATTCCCTACTATCCAAGTGGACATAGAGTTAGAATAAATAGTTGCCAAGTGCAGCGAGGCCGTGCCCGAAACGTGGCGAGCGGAGCGAGCCCGCGAGGGGCCCTCTTACACAGCCATCGCTAACAGGTGCCCGAGCGCCGTGTACAGCTGATGGTCAGCTGATCAACTTCGGACATTTTCGGCATCTCCTGCTGCTCCGTACTGCGCTGGCGCTGCGCCTGCGCAGTACGGGGCGGACACTATCTGATAGGAGGACACTATATGTCAGAACACCGGGTTCACACCTGTGCGAATTGGATGTGGCTTTCCCGGCATCCAATTCTCATGGCAGGAGCTTGTGACTGGCTCTCTATGGAGCTGGTTCTCATATCTCCGTTGCGGCTTACACAGGTACGCTGCGCATCTTTGGCTCTGTTTCAGGGCTGAATTTAGGCAAACATGCATCCCTGGTTCGTCCATGAAACGGAGAACAGGGACGCACCAGACCCCCTGCTGCGAGCCGCATCCATCGGAGGTGTGAACCCGCCCTCATACAGTGCTAAGCACTGCTACCTTGCTGGGAGGGGAAATACTCACCACGTGGTTTGCAGTGCATTGTTCCAGAACTCCCAGGCAGCAGGCAGACAGAGGGAGCCTGCATTCTCAGCCAATACAGCTTGTCAGGAAACTGGCGCTTTAACCACTTGCCGACCAGCAGCCACAGTTTTACTGCGGCAGAATGGCACGGCTGGGCAATGCGACATTATGTTACGTCGCTTCCCCCTGTGGCCACTAGGGGCACGCGCGTGCCCACTGCACGCTCCCTCCAGCCGATGCAAGTGTCCGGCGGTCACGATCACCGCCGGGCTCCCGCAATCACCGCTGAGACATGGAGAACCGGGATCTCTGTGTGTAAACACACAGTTTCCAATTCTCTGAGGGGAGAAGTGACAGATCATCTGTTCATACAGAGTATGTACAGCGGTCTATCTCTTCTCCTACACAGTCCCCTCCCCCCTTAAATTAGAAACACACACTAGGGAACACACTTAACACCTTGATCGCCCCCTACTGTTAACCCCTTCACTGCCAGTGACATTTTTACAGTAATCAGTGCATTTTTATAGCACTGATCGCTGTATTAATGCCAATGGCCCCAAAAATGTGTCAAAATTGTCCGATGTGTCCGCCATAATGTCGCAGTCCTGATAAAAATCGCGGATCGCCGCCATTACTAGTAAAAAAAAAAATAATAATAAAAATGCCATAAAACTATCCCCTATTTTTAGACGCTATAACTTTTGCGCAAACGAATCAATATACGTTTATTGCATTTTTTATATGTAGAAGAAAATATATCGACCTAAACTGAGGAAAAAAATAGTTTTTTTATATATTTTTGGGGGATATTTATTATGGCAAAAAGTAAAAAATAATGTGTTTTTTTTCAAAATTGTCGCTCTATTTTTTTATTATAGCACAAAAAAATAAAAACCGCAGAGGTGATCAAATACCACCAAAAGAAAGCTCTATTTGTGGGGAAAAAAGGACGTCAATTTTGTTTGGTTGCAACGTCACACGACTGCGCAATTGTCAGTTAAACTGACGCAGTGCCAAATCGCAAAAAGTGATCTGGTCAGGAGGGGAAAAAATCTTCCGGGGGTGAAGTGGTTAACAGACAGGCGGAGCTCTGAGGAAAGTAGAAGTTCAGGTGGGTGAACAACCCTCCCTCACATTTTCATTCGTTTACGAAAATTGGAATTGATTTTCATCATATTTTTCGTCAATTAATTTAATTAAAATTTCATTTTTCTTTTTCTTTTTTTTTTTTTATTACAGAAAACATGCAGCTGACAAAAATATTTTTGTCAACAAAATTAACACCGATGGAAATGTTTTGAGATTTATTAGTATTTTTTATGTGCATATATGTTCAGAATTTGATTTCATCACTATAAGAAGTGGAGCACTATACTTTTTTTTTAATTACAGTATCTCACAAAAGTGAGTACACCCCTCACATTTGTGTAAATATTTTCTTCTATCTTTTCATGTGACAACACTGAAGAAATGACACTTGTCTACAATGTAAAGTAGTGAGTGTACAGCTTGTATAACAGTGTAAATTTGCTGTCCCCTCAAAATAACTCAACACACAGCCATTAATGTCTAAACCGCTGGCAACAAAAGTGAGTACACCCCTAAGTGAAAATGTCCAAATTGGGCCCAATTAGTCATTTTCCCTCCCCGATGTCATGTGATGTTAGTGTTACAAGGTCTCAGGTGTGAATGGGGAGCAGGTGTGTTAAATTTGGTGTTATCACTCTCACTCTCTCATACTGATCACTGGAAGTTCAACATGGCACCTCATGGCAAAGAACTCTCTGAAGATCTGAAAAAGAAGAATTGTTGCTCTAAATAAAGATGGCCTAGGCTATAAGAAGATTGCCAAGACCCCGAAATTGAGCTGCAGCACGGTGGCCAAGACCATACAGCTGTATAACAGGACAGGTTCCACTCAGAACAGGCCTCGCCATGGTCCACCAAAGAAGTTGAGGTCACGTGCTCAGCGTCATATCCAGAGGTTGTCTTTGGGAAATAGACGTATGAGTGCTGCCAGCATTGCTGCAAAGGTTGTAGGGGTGGGGGGTCAGCCTGTCAGTGCTCAGACCATACGCCGCACACTACATCAAATTGGTTTGCATGGCTGTCATCCCAGAAGGAAGCCTCTTCTAAAGATGATGCATAAGAAAGTCCTCAAACAGTTTGCTGAAGACAAGCAGACTAAGGACATGGATTACTGGAACCATGTCCTGTGGTCTGATGAGACCAAGATAAACTTATTCGGTTCAGATGGTGACAAGCGTGTGTGGTGGCAACCAGGTGAGGAGGACAAAGACAAGTGTGTCTTGCCTACAGTCAAGCATGGTGGTGGGAGTGTCATGGTCTGGGGCTGCATGAGTTCTGCCGGCACTGGGGAGCTACAGTTCATTGAGGAAACCATGAATGCCAACATGTACTGTGACATACTGAAGCAGAGCATGATCCCCTCCCTTCGGAGACTGGGCCGCAGGGCAGTATTCCAACATGATAACCACCCCAAACACACCACTGCCTTGCTAAAGAAGCTGAGGGTAAAGGTGATGGACTGGCCAAGCATATCTCCAGACCTAAACCCTATTGAGCATCTGTGGGGCATCTTCAAACGGAAGGTGGAGGAGCACAAGGTCTCTTACATCCACCAGCTCCGTGATGTCGTCATGGAGGAGGGGAAGAGGACTCCAGTGGCAACCTGTAAAGCTCTGGTGACCTCCATGTCCAAGAGGGTTAAGGCAGTGCTGGAGAATAATGGTGGCCACACAAAATATTGACACTTTGGGCCCAATTTGTACATTTTCACTTAGGGGTGTACTGACTTTTGTTGCCAGCAGTTTAGACATTAATGGCTGTGTGTTGAGTTATTTTGAGGGGACAGCAAATTTACATTGTTATACAAGCTGCACACTCACTACTTTACATTGTAGCAAAGTATCATTTCTTCAGTGTTGTCACATGAAAAGATAGAAGAAAAGATTTACAAAAATGTGAGGGGTGTACTTACTTTTTTTGAGATACTGTATATACACTATATTGTCAAAAGAATGGCCAAACGTTCCCATAGATACACTCCTAAACCTTGTGGACAGCCTTCCCAGAAGAGTTGAAGCTGGTATAGCTGCAAACTCAACTCAATATTTAACACTACAGACTAATGCCCCGTTCACACGATCGGACATTCCGACAACAAAACCGTGGATTTTTTTCCGATGGATGTTGGCTCAAACTTGTCTTGCATACACACGGTCACACAAATGTTGTCAGAAATTCCGAACATCAAGAACGCGGTGACGTACAACACATACGACGAGCCGAGAAAAATGAAGTTCAATAGCCAGTGCGGCTCTTCTGCTTGATTCTGCTTTTGTGCGTCGGACTTGGAAAATTTGAGAACCTGCTCTCAAACAATTGAAAGTCCGACAGCAAATGGTCTATGGAGCCTACACATGGTCCGACTTTCCGACAACAAAGCTCACATCCAACATTTGTTGTCGGAAAGTCCGACCGTGTGTGCGCGGCATAAGACTTGGATGCCATTAAAGTTCATGTGTGTGTAAAGGTAGGTGTCCCAATACTTTTGGTAATATAGCCTATGTTCACAATTTGATTTAATCACTATAAGAAGCGAAGCTCTATACTTTTCTTAATGATATATATTAGTCTTGAGGTATACATGATATACTTTTTTGGTGTTGGCTTGCCCTGCAGACAGGTTATTGGGTGGTATTGGGTGGCTGAGCGGGTCAATATTTTATATAATTTTGTAGACAATTGTGGCCTTCCAATTTGTAGTAACAGTTTGGTGAAGACCCTTTTCTGTTCCACCATGACTGTTCTCCTGTGTACAAAGCCAGCTCCATAAAGACATGGTTTGACCAGCTTGGTGTGGAGACACTCGAATATCCTGTACAGAGCCCCTGACCTCAACCCTACTGAACACTTTTGCATGGAATTGGAATGCCAGTTGTAAGCTAGCTCTTCTCATCCAACATCAGCACCTGACCTCTCAAATGGGGCACAAATTCCCACAGACACACTCCAAAGTCCTGTGGAAAAATCTTCCCAGAAGAATAGAGGTCATTATAACAGCAAAGAGTGGCAACTCCTTATTAATGGCCATGTTACTGGAATGAAATGTCCAACAAGCGGAGGGTGGGATGGTCAGGTCAGCGGTCCAACAACATTTGGTCATGTATTGTAACTTTATTTTCTTTAGAGGAGAGTAGAGTGGACAAAAATTATATTCTATGATTACTAATGGAAACTAAATTCAATACAGTGTAAAGCCTCGTACACACGATCGGATTTTCCGACGGGCATTGTGTGTTGACGAACTGTTGGTCTAAAATCGCTCCATCGGACAACTGTTGTCGGATTTTCCGCAGAAAAATGTTGGATGGCAGGCTTATAAATTTTCCGCGGACAACAGTCTGTTGTCAGATTTTCTGAGCGTGTGTACACAAGTCCTTCAGACAAAAGTCCAAAGTACAAACACGCATGCTCGGAATCAGTGCTCACCAAACACAACATTAGCAGAAGGTGCCCAAAGGGTGGCGCTAAAGAGCTGAAAAGCCACGTAGTATGTCACGATGTTCGTATTTGTTGGCCGACAATTGTGTGCCGTTTGTATGCAAGACAAGATCCCGGCCAGCGCCCTTCGGACAAAAAGTCTGACACTTTGTCTGCGGAAAATCAGATTGTGTGTACGGGGCTTAAGTGTTAGCTTCTGATTTAGTTTCTGTTGGTTCAGCGCTTTGGAACCATCAAGCTGAATGAAGCCAGTTGTGTATCAGATGCAAGATTGAAACATTTACTCACATGAAAAATATGAAAGCAATAATGAAGCCATGGGACCAACAAGATGACAGCCCAGATCTGCTGAACAGAAAACAAAATTAAATAAATAATGAACATGGAGAGAAAGAGATGTCCAGAATGTCCCTTTTCAGGCATCCTCTGCATCAAATACAAAACTGAAACATTTACTCACGTGATCAACATCAATGCAATAATGAAGACACGGTGCACACAGAATGAGAGCCCCGATCTGTGAAATAGTAAATAAAATGAAATGAAAAATAGACAGGGAGAGAAAAAGATATCCAAGATGCCCCTTTCTAGGAATCTGCATATTGAGATACTTCACCCAAAATTGCTGTTTGATTTAGCTTGATTTATTTTAGCACCACTGGAGCCTAATCTCTCCCTAACGCCAGGTCAGAGCTGTCACAAACTTGAGCTCTTTATAGTCCCATGCAGGGCTTTTTTCTCAGAGAATAGGTGCAGGAACTCCCTCCTTCCGAATCACCTCTTATGTCCAACCCCTACCCACCTCCGAGCACCGTTCCTTGGTTCTACTCCCTACCCACCTCCGAGCACCGTTCCTTGGTTCCACTCCCTACCCACCTCCGAGCACCGTTCCTTGGTTCCACTCCCTACCCACCTCCGAGCACCATTCCTTGGTTCCACCCCCTACCCACCTCCAAGCACCATTCCTTGGTTCCACTCCCTACCCACCTCTGAGCATCATTCCTTGGTTCCACCCCCTACCCACCTACGAGCACCGTTCCTTGGTTCCACTCCCTACCCACCTCCAAGCACCATTCCTTGGTTCCACCCCCTACCCACCTCCAGGCACCATTCCTTGGTTCTGCTCCTTACCCACCTCCGAGCACCATTTCTTGGTTCCAACTCCTACCCACCTCCGAGCACCATTCCTTGGTTCCTCCCCCTACCCACCTCCGAGCACCATTCCTTGGTTCCACCCCCTACCCACCTCTGTGCACTGTTCCTTGGTTCCACCCCCTACCCACCTCCAAGCACCATTCCTTGGTTCCACCCCCTACCCACCTCCGAGCACCATTCCTTGGTTCCACTCCCTACCCACCTCCGAGCACCATTCCTTGGTTCCACTCCCTACCCTCCTCCGAGCACCATTCCTTGGTTCCACCCTCTACCCACCTCCGAGCACCATTCCTTGGTTCCACCCCCTACCCACCTCTGAGCACCATTCCTTGGTTCCACCCTCTACCCACCTCCGAGCACCATTTCTTGGTTCCACCCCCTACCCACCTCTCAGTAATGGATACAGAATCAAGTATCAATTTGTGGTGCTAAGTAATTTGTATGTAATTTGTTGAAAATGTTAGGAAGTAAAATAGATCCCCTGTAGCCAGCAACAATGGAGCACCCCCAGCAACAATAGACTCTGATTAGCTAGCAACAATAGACCTCTCCCTCAACAGTAGATGTCTCCCAGAAACGATTGTCTCCCTGTAGCATAAGAGTCCCCCAGCAACAATAGATCCCCCACCAGCGACAACTGACCTCCCCAGCAACAACAGACTCTCCCCCTGTAAAAATAGATCCCCTCCAACAACAATAGATCCCCCAGCAGCCAACATCAATAGACCCTCCAGTACAACCCAGCACCCCTTGCCATTACTGCGTTTCCCCATGTTCCTGCTGAAAAAAAGCCCTGATCCCATGACAGCAGTCACAGCATTGAAGATCACCATGTTTTGGATGCATTAGCTCCTAATGCCCCGTACACACGAGCGGAATTTCGGTCGGAAAAATCCTGGATTCCGACGGAATTCCGCTCAAGCTTGGCTTGCATACACGGTCACACAAAAGTTCTCCGAACTTTCGACCGTCAAGAACGCGGTGACGTACAACACTACGATGAGCCAAGAAAATGAAGTTCAATGCTTCTGAGCATGCGTCCCATTGTTTCCGAGCATGCAATGTTTTTTTGAGCGTCGGAATTGCATACAGAGGAACAGAGGAATTTTCTTCAAGATCTTTTTCGGTTGGAAAAATAGAGAACCTGCTCTCAATCTTTTGCTGGCGGAAATTCACAAAGAAAAAGTTGGATGGAGCATACACACAGTCGGAATATCCGCCCACAAGCTCCCATCACACTTTTTTTGATGGAAATTCCGACCGTGTGTATGCAGCATAATGCCACGTACACATGATCGGAATTTCGTCCCGCAAAAGACCGATGAGATTTTTTTCGCTGGAAAATGCGACCGTATGTATGCTCCATCTGACTTTTGCTGGCCGAATTACAGCCAGCAAAAAATTGAGAGCATGTTCTTAATTTTTCGGTCGGGAAAAGTTACTATCCCAAATTGCGATCGTCTGTGGCACGTCTGTGGCAATTCCGACGCGCAAAATCCCTACGCATGCTCGGAAACAATTCGAGGCATGCTCAGAAGCTTTGAACGTCATTTTCTCGGCTCGTCGTAGTGCTGTATGTCACCGCGTTCTAGCCGGTCGTAATTTCAGCGAACTTTTGCGTGACCGTGTGTGTGTAAGGCAAACTTGAGCGGAATCCCGTCGGAAAAGCCGTCATATCTTTTTCCAACCAGAAAGCCGATCATGTGGATGCGGAATAAGGCTCAATTCACAACTATGCATGCTGCTTTTGAGCATTTCAGCAGTGCTTTTTGCTATGCTCTCTGTGTGTTTTTGTTTTTGTTTTCATTTTTGATTCTTTTTTTTCTTTTTATTGGGCCAATTTGTTGCTGGGCAGATTAAATAATGCGAAATGCGTAAAAAACACAATAAAAAAGCACTACATGCTTTTCTGCTGCTTCTCCATTGAAGTCTATTAAAACAAAAAAAGCAGCGTTTTGAGTTTTAAAAAAAAGTCCCTGACTTTCGAAAAATGCAGAGGCACAAAAATACATTGATGTGAATGTGCTCCGTAAGAACACATGTTAAAAACAATGTCCTGCGTTTCTGCAAAAAGCAGGAAAAAACGCATTGATTTGAACCGAGCCTAATACCCTGTGCACACGATAGGATTTTCCGACAACAAAATCCATGTATTTTTTTCCGAAGGATGTTGGCTTAAACTTGTCTTGCATACACACGGTTACACAAATCTTGTCGGAAATTCCGAACGCCAAGAACGCGGTGACGTTCAACACGTACGACGAGCCGAGAAAAGTGAAGTTCAATAGCCAGGGCGGCTCTTCTGCTTGATTCCGAGCATGCGTGGAACTTTGTGCATCGGAATTGTGTACACACGATCGGAATTTACGACAACGGATTTTGTTGTCGGAAAATTTGAGAACCAGATCTCAAACATTTGTTGGCGGAAATTACGACAACAAATGTTCTATGGAGCGTACACACAGTCGAACTTTCCGACAACAAGCTCACATCCAACATATGTTGTCGGAATAGCCTATCGTGTGTACAGGGCATAATGCCGCGTACACACGATCGGACATTGATTGGACATTACGACAACAAAATCCATGGATGTCGGCTCAAACTTGTCTTGCATACACACGGTCACACAAAGTTCCCAACGTCAAAAACGCGGTGACGTATGACACGTATGACGAGCCGAGAAAAATGAAGTTCAATAGCCAGTGCGGCTCTTCTGCTTGATTCGGAGCATGCGTGGAACTTTGTGCGTCAGAATTGTGTACACACGATCGGAATTTATGACAACGGATTTTTTTTGTCGGAAAATTTGAGATCCAGATCTCAAATTTAGTGTGGCGGAAATTCCGATGGAAAATGTCCGATGGAGCCCACACACGGTCGGAATTTCCAGCAACAAGCTCCCATCGAACATTTTCTGTCGGAAAATCCGACCGCGTGTACGCGGCATTAGACTGTAACTAGTACAACAAAGAAAATAGAGTTGCCTTCTTGAGCATGATAAAAACACAGGAAACTGAAGGATGATCCATAATATGAAAATATTCAAGCAGGAACACACTCTGCAAAATACACAATATAATCTGACCTATAGACACACTCTGTACGTACTCACCACATCTGCTTTACTTACCCAATCTGCTAACAGACGTTTGGATGACTCTGAACAAGAAAAATAAAATGTATTACTCCATTACTCCTTATTTACCATGTACATTGGACTTAATAAAATTCGGTGTAATGTAAAGTTTGGTGTGTTCTGTGAAGTTTGTTATCGATCCGCGTTTTTGTGTAACTGGTGGTAGTTAGTCCTATTCAACTGGGACTTGTTCTGTAACGTTGAAGATGTTTTGTAGCTTCTCCAAGCCACTTCTCCAGCTCTATTGAGTGTAAGGAATGTGTCAAGATGGATGTTGATTGTCCAAGAACATGACAGAAGATGTAAAATTTTATGAATTTATCCTGTGCTAATTACATAAAACAATCATGATGGGGTCAGGAAGCCTGGGGCATGTCTTAAAAGAGAAGTATTGGAATTTTTTTTTCCCCCATATTCATACCTAGCTAGGTGGATGCAGCATCGGTCTGATGCTGAATCTGGCCCCCAGCGTCTCTGCACTGGGAACTGAGCCATCGAACATCGCCGATGGCTCGGTTCCCTCAGCTCCCCGAGCAGAGAGCTGCTGCCTGCCCGCCAGCAGCTCTCCTCTCTGCCCCTCCACGCTCATTGGAGCGCTGAGCTGTGGAGGGGGCGGGGAGCGGCCTTATCAGACGCCTATCAGTCCAGGCACCTGGCGGATCCAGACTCCCAGTGTCGGGATGACGCGGAGCCTGGACTGATCTGTGTGACGTCAGAGGAGAGCGGACTACAGACCGCTGTCTGCTGAAAATGGGTCACAGGAGTGCAAAGCAAATTACACTCCTGAGACCCATAGGAGAAGCCCAGCCAAAACGAGCCCAGGCTGGACTTCTCCTTTTAACCTACCAGCACTGATTATGATCTTCTTTATCACTCCCACACCCCGCCTAAACAGGAATTGGAGTTTATCAGAATGCTGCAACATTGGGCTTAGATAGTCATAACACATGTCTAAAGACAAAAAACTGACATCTCAGAAAATCTGAAAGATTTTTATTTTTTGGGCTAAATGAGCTGGACTTTCTCTAAACCTCCACAAAGTCTTTAAAAAAAAAAACAGGCCATTGAACAGAAGGCAGAAACAGAACACATGGAGTAATATAGTGATCCATTATATAGCTGGAGTGTCAGAAAAACTAGAACGGATCTTTACAAATATCTCATCCCTGTGTCCTTCAACCCTAACAATACATGAAGTAAGTAAATCCAAAAGACCCAACAGCAAGCATGAAGAGTGGATGTCATTATACAGTCAGGTCCATAAATATTGGGACATCGACACAATTCTAATCTTTTTGGCTCTATACACCACCACAATGGATTTGAAATGAAACAAACAAGATGTGCTTTAACTGCAGACTTTCAGCTTTAATTTGAGGGTATTTACATCCAAATCAGGTGAACGGTGTAGGAATTACAACAGTTTGTATATGTGCCTCACACTTTTTAAGGGACCAAAAGTAATGAGACAATTGGCTGCTCAGCTGTTCCATGGCCAGGTGTGTATTATTACCTCATTATCCCATTTACAAGGAGCAGATAAAAGGTCCAGAGTTCATTTCAAGTGTGCTATTTGCATTTGGAATCTGTTGCTGTCAACTCTCAATATGAGATACAAAGAGCTATCACTATCAGTGAAGCAAGACATCATTGGGCTGAAAAAAAACAAAACAAACCCATCAGAGAGATAGCAAAAACATTAGGTGTGGCCAAATCAACTGTTTGGAACACCCTTAAAAAGAAAGAACGCACCAGTGAGCTCAGAAACACCAAAAGACCCAGAAGACCACGGAAAACAACTGTGGTGTATGACCGAAGAATTCTTTCCCTCGTGAAGAAAACACCCTTCACAACAGTTGGCCAGATGAAGAACACTCTCCAGGAGGTAGGTGTATGTGTGTCAAAGTCAACAATCAAGAGAAGACTTCATCAGAGTGAATACAGAGGGTTCACCACAAGATGTAAACCATTGGTGAGCCTCAAAAACAGGAAAGCCAGATTAAAGTTTGCCAAACAACATCTAAAAAAGCCTTCACAGTTCTGGAACAACATCCTATGGACAGATGAGACCAAGATCAACTTGCACCAGAGTGATGGGAAGAGAAGAGTATGGAGAAGGAAAGGAACTGCTCATGATCCAAAGCATACCACCTCATCAGTGAAGCATGGTGGTGGTAGTGTCATGGCGTGGGCATGTATGACTGCCAATGGAACTGGTTCTCTTGTATTTATTGATGATGTGACTGCTGACAAAAGCAGCAGGATGAATTCTGAAGTGTTTCGGGCAATATTATCTGCTCATATTCAGCAAAATGCTTCAGAACTCATTGGACGGCGCTTCACAGTGCAGATGGACAATGACCTGAAGCATACTATGAAAGCAACCAAAGAGTTTTTTAAGGGAAAGAAGTGAAATGTTATGCAATGGCCAAGTCAATCACCTGACCTGAATCCGATTGAGCATGCATTTCACTTGCTGAAGACAAAACTGAAGGGAAAATTCCCAAAGAACAAGCAGGAACTGAAGACAGTTGCAGTAGAGGCCTGGCAGAGCATCACCAGGGATGAAATCCAGCGTCTGGTGATGTCTATGTGTTCCAGACTTCAGGCTGTAATTGACTGCAAAGGATTTGCAACCAAGTATTAAAAAGTGAAAGTTTGATGGATGATTGTTAATCTGTCCCATTACTTTTGGTCCCTTAAAAAGTGGGAGGCACACATACAAACTGTTGTAATTTCTACACCGTTTACCTGATTTGGATGTAAATACCCTCAAATTAAAGCTGAAAGTCTGCAGTTAAAGCACATCTTGTTTGTTTCATTTCAAATCCATTGTGGTGGTGTATAGAGCCAAAAAGATTCAAATTGCGTCAATGTCCCAATATTTATGGACCTAACTGTAACTGCAAAGAGCAACAACTCTGTGTTAATGACCAGATTTTGTCCAAAAAGCTCATAGAGTTGTGATGGTCAGGTCAGGGGTCCGCCAACATTTTGTAAATTTATTTTCTTTCGGGGAGAGTAGTGGACAAAAATCATGTACGAAGATTAGTAATGGGAACTAAATTTGATATATAGTGTAAGCAGTTTGTGATTTGTTGCTGTTGGTTCAGCACTTTGGTACCATCGGGCTGCATGAATCCAGTCGTGTATCAGATACAAGACTGAAACATTTACTCACATGATAATCACCAAAGCAATAGTGAAGCCATGGGACTTTTAAGTCATTAGACAGAAGTTTGTACATACAAATAACCCAACAGCCAAACACAAGGGAAGAAACCTGGTATATGCCATGCAGTGTAGTGAGGAATATAAAGACCTGTATATTGAGGAGACACAGAGGCGTATCTAGTGAAAATGGCGCCTATAGCAAGCACTGAAACTGTTCCCCTGTCAAAACATTTGAAACCCATCTTTCAGATAACTTTAACAAAAAACAAAAAAAACAGCACCAGTTGGATTAAACATAGCACTGGATATGTTTGTTTAGATTTCCCTGGAGTTCCCCTTTAAGTAGAGCCATCCATGCCCACCAGCCTGCCTCTGACATTTCCAATCCCTCCCCCCAACACTCCTCCTACCACAGCATGGACACTGTTACCGTGCACTCAGACCGGCTGTGACCTCTCCACCGGAAGCTCTCCTCCCTTATTTTCCCTTTTGCCACAACCAACATGGCGCCCGGCTGTCTGCAGCAAAATGCCATGAATACAGCATCCCTATGGCAACGGGATGTCTTCCTGTGCAACTTTATTGAGGTCACTGATGCATAGACAGAGGCTGCAGCCTCAGACAATGGTGCACCATGTGAAATCTACAGACCAGTCCCTCAAGGTCCAACAAGACTTATACATTAGTATAGGTCATATGAGTAGGTGTAACCAGATGTTTTTGGGATTCTTATTTTGACAGGATTATTAAAGTATATTGATATAAAATCAACAGTCTATTATGCTAAATCTTACAAAAGAACCTTAATGTTGATGTATGTTAGTATGTTGATTGAGCTGTAGAGAAGATGGGACATCTGTGAGGTGACCTACAAACTTTTGCCTCTATGTTAGGGTTCAGGCCAGAGAACCTCCACTGTCCTACAAGAGAGCCATCGACACAATCTCATCTGTATCCCAACCACTGGAGGATTACTCAGACCTACCCTGAGTGAGTGAATTCAGGATGGGTTGCAGCTTCTCTTTGATCCGTTCCTTGTCCCGTTTCTCCTCCCTGGTGAAGAGATAGAGGTCCCGGGTCTGGTCACGGATGGCAGTCTGACTTTGGAGGATATTGTTTTTCACCCAATCGCTGCCGTCATCCAGATTATCCACCACAACCAGCACCTTCTCCCTACCTGTGTGGTGGGAAAAAGTAATGAGATGTCATTGGTCAAAGCAGTGATTTCTGCAAAAGATTTTGGAATGTTTAAGTGGAAATTATATTTAAAACTGAACTCTGTGTGCACAAAAAACTCTCATGGGCAGCAAAGGATATAAATCCACTCTGTGTACACCAAAAATCTTTTAAAACCCAGTTATTACCTGAAAACCCAGTTGTAAAACCAGCTATTTCTTAAAAGTAGCAGTGACATCAGTTGTCCAACTTTCGGCCAACAAATGTTGGATGGCAGGCTAGTAAATTTTCGGCGGACAATGGTTTGACATCAGATTTTCGTATGGTCAGTACACACATCCGTCACACAAAAGTCGAAAGTACAAACACGCATGCTCGGAATCAATGCTCGCCAAACAATGAAATTCGCAGAAGGGGCCCAAAGGGTGGCGCTCAAGAGCTGAAATTCCTCGTAGTACGTCACTACGTTCGTGTTTGTGGCACGACAATTGTGTAACGTTAGTATGCAAGACAAGATCCTGGCACACGCCCTTTTGACAAAAATCAGACGATTGGTTGGCCAACAATCGTACCGTGTGTACGAGGCTTAAAGGCTCGTACACACGATCGGATTTTTCGCAGACAAAGCGTCAGACTTTTGTCCGAAGGGCGTTGGCCATGAAATTGTCTTGCATACAAAATGGCACACAATTGTTGGCCAACAATCACGAACGTAGTGATGTACTACATGGCTTTTTAGCTCTTCAGTGCCATCCTTTGGGCACCTTCTGCTAATGTTGTGTTTGGTGAGCATTGGTGAGCATTGGTGAGCATTGCTTCTGAGCATGCGTGTTTGGACTTTGGATTTTTGTCTGTACACACGCTCAAAAATACCGACAACAGACCGTTATCCATGGAAAATTTATAAGCCTGCCATCCAACATTTGAACATGGAAAATCCGACAACAATTGTCCGATGGAGCATACAAATGGTCGAATTTTAGGCCAACAGTCTGTCATCACACATTTCTCGTCGGAAAATCAGATCGTGTGTACGAGGCTTTAGACACAGGTGGAGGATTGCACGAGCACATTATATTTGGATTTCTGCACAAGAATGGTGGATCACTCCTCTTTGTAACTTTTTTGATTGATCGCTTTTTCATGGACTGGAATGTTTGAATAGTTCATGCCTTTATTAATTGTTATATTTACACTTTAGTTTTTAGTATTAGCGCAGCACTTTTTTTTATACATATGTAGAACCCTTTACCAGAAGGTAGGTGCTAGAATAAAATTTTTCTGGGTCTAAGATATCAGTATAGGCAAATTTAGCCAGGCCTGTGCTTTAGGCTAGGCCTGTTTGTTTTCATTTGGGGCTGGGAGTGTTTAGTGTAGTGGTGGGTGTGACCACCTGTGCTCTGACTCAGAGACGCCTCCCCTGCTTTCAGGAAGATTGTTCTGGAACAGAGGTTGGACCTGAGGTTTGAGTGGCAGGCAGCTCATGTGAGGAGGTCTGACCAATTACCTTTCGGTGTTGGCAGGGGGCAGGCTTCCCATATAAGCTGGGTCACATGCTGTTAGGGAGGTTCTGACGGTGCAGGAGAAAAGGAGAATGGAGTTGTAGGTAGCTGCCGCAGGGCGTCCCCACGTGGGGGTGCGCCAAGCGCGGAGGAGGGATGTAGGAGCTGCTAGGATGTATTCCTGGATAAAGATCTTCACCATGGAGTTAGTGTCAAGCTGCTGTGACCGGGGAACACAGGACTTGCACTATGGAGAAGATCAGTGAAGAAGAACAGTAGGACTGAGGAGAGTAGAACAAAGTTCTGTGACCGGGGAACACAGAACTTGCCCTTTGGAGAAGGTCAGTGTGAAAGAAGCAAAAGGAGAATTGTTGAGAGTAGTGCAGAATGCTGTGGCCGGGGAAGGCAGCATTTGCAGTTATGGACTGGAACAGTAGTCCGCTTATTACCATGTGCTAGGCCGTCTGGGAGAGGTACCGAGTATCTCTGGCCTGGTAAAGCATTCTGATAATACCTTCCAAGAGATTGTGTAGCTACTAAATTCACTGAGCAACCGGGAGAGGTAGTGCATGCCTCTGGCTTATTGATTTGCTAAAGTAACACCATTCAAGAGATTTTAATAAAGTAACAAAGCACAACCAGCAAACTGGGGTTATTCAGAGTGATCCCTTTTTGTCTTACTGGAAGTGATGATACAGGAGTCTAACAGTTTTGCAGCAAAGGATTTCTACAAGAGGAGTTTGAGGTAGTGATACTCTGCTGGAGTCAGTGTAGAGGAGGAAGAGGAGCAATAGTCTGCAGTGGAGATATGCAGGAGAATGGAGCAATAGTCTACAGTGGAGATATGCAGGAGAACAGACTGTGAATGTTAGAAGTGCATCATTTTCAGGGCTAAAGCTGCTAATCAATGTTCTACAAATGTGATGACAATTCGAAAAGTGCTGTGGGCATCCTATATCTTCCTTTACCCCAACCAAGTTGTATCCCACAATAAACGCAACAAAACTACGCAAATGACTGCTCATTGTCTCAGAGGTGATAGATGGGGGTCTGGCAGCAGGGTGATTTGGTGGATGTTAGTAACTAGTGGTAACCAACCGCTACACATATCCAATTAAAGCTATGCATTTTAGACCCAATAGCACAGAAATATTTTTGGGTTTACTGACACCCACTACTTTTTAAATCAATACAATTGTGTTTGTATTTAAAAGAGAAGCGTGGGAATAAAAAAAAACAAAAACCTACACGTTCATCTAGATGGCTGAAGCATTGATATGATGCTGCACCTGTACCCTGCTGGCTCTAAACCAGGGGTCTCCAAACTAGGCATGATGGGAATTGTAGTTCCTGAACAACTGGAGGCCCATAGTTTTGAGACCCCTGCTTTACACCATGAACTAAGAGATCAAAGACCACTAACCACTCAGTTCTCGGGTCTGCTCTTAGCACAGAGTGGTGACTGTCAGTCACTGGCTCTCTGCTCTGCCTCTCCAGTGCTCCCCAGAGCACCAAATTGTAGAGGGAATGGAAGTGGCTAGCTCAGGCTCTCTGTAATGTGCTGCTGAGCCAGCTGCCAATCATCAGCATCTGGGTGGATCGGGACATGACTGTCGGCATTCCTGCAGAGCCTGGACCGCCTCTGTGCAGTGGCGTCTCCAGCTTTCATATTTTGGGGGGCACATGGGGGGACAGGGACAAATGCAATTATATATATTTATATATACTGTGTATATATATATATATATATATATATATATATCCTGGGGCCCTTTACTACGATCCCACAACATCCCTTTCACATGTTCTGCAGTGAGCTCCCTTCCTACTGTATTGGGGCCTCCCCAGGGTAGCAGAAAACAAGAGATATATGTCATCAGCATACCAAGAAAATATAAGGGTCCAAAGCAGTGGGAGAACTATCAGGGTTGCAGAGGTTTCCCTGGTGTTCTGCCACTGTGGGGTTCCCCAGCCTCCTCTTGCTGTCCTGCCCCTGCTATTGACAGCACTGGTCTGGCATCTCTTGGAAATTACAGGCTGGTTCTCCTGTCCTAAAGACGGGAGAAATCAGTCTGTTTCAGTAACTTTAGTCCTGGTGGAGTCCTTCCTGCAACTCGCTCTTCTCCCTGCCAATGAGGATGCAGGGGAAGGAGCAGATCGGGCAGCCGTAGTTGTGTGAACGCTCACATTATGCAGTGTCAGTGAGCAGAGGGAGAGGGGAGAAATCACCCACAGGAGCTAACTGGGACGCTTTTTTTGTAAAAAAAAATAATTGGGGGGGCACATGGTGGGGCACAGCATAATGTTGGGGGGGGTCAGGGCCCCCTCTGCCCCCCCTAGTGACGCCATTGCCTCTGTGATGTCAGCAGACAGCAGACTTTAGCTCGCTGTCAACCAAATCTGGGTCACTGAGAGCAGGACTACCTGCACTCCTGTGACCCACAGGGAAGTCTGGACCAAAATAGTTTTGGACATACTTTTCCTTTAATAATATTATTTCTAACTGTAAGTTAATTAATAAATAACATTGTGTAATAACTCACCCAAGGCTTGTGACATGTGTTTGACTTCTTCATCATAAAGGGATTCAGTGATGTCGGTGATGTTGATCCGCCCCCTGGTCTTGGAGTGATACAATATGGCGAAGGAACATTTGGAGACCTGGTCCCTGAACTCCCGGAAGTTGCTCTTGGTGATGCAGAATGGAACCACCTTTCCTGCAGTTTTGAGGGCAGCCGACAGCCAGTTATACTCATCCACTGAGCTCCAGGAGAAGATTCCGATGACCTGAGATTGCACAGCCAGGGTGATTAGCGAGAAAAATTTGACATATCACTTAAAGAAGCAAACCAACCAAAACCTGGGAAGATGGGATCCTCTGTCAAATTTGTATTGCTGCCTGAGCTTTCCTTTACTCTCTGCCTTGGTATCAAGGGGACAAGAAACAAATGAGAACTTCCCAAAAACTGATGCATAACTCTCAAATAACTGCACTTTCCTCCAATTCATAACAGTCTGACAATAAGTGATGTGATGTTGACGTTAAATATGGAAGTCTGGAGAAGACAGACTGACCAAATGAGCCGCTTGGTGGAAAGTTCTTTCTCCAGCCTCCCTTTTGAATTATACCTGGTTATTGTAATGTGACAAAAATGTCACATTACAAATTTTATTGAAATAGGCAAACTGTTTAAAGCTAAACTCCAATTAGGAGAAAAAGAAAAATATTAGGTGCTTTCCTTAGTTTTTTTTTTTTACAATCTGGTCCAGTGTTTTTTTTCCCCCCCAGACAAGTCCCTTAACACCCCCGTTTTTATTGCATCCTCTGCGCCACACTTCCCCTTTCCCACCTCCCTGGAAAATAACGGTGGCCACACAAAATATTGACATTTTGGGCCTAATCTGGACATTTTCCCTTAGGGGTGTACTCACTTTTGTTGCAAGGTTTAGACATTAATGGCTGTGTGTTGAGTTATTTTGAGGGGACAGCAAATTTACACTGTTATACAAGCTGTACACTCACTACTTTACATTGTAGACAAGTGTCATTTCTTCAGTGTTGTCACATGAAAAGATAGAAGAAAATATTTACAAAAATGTGAGGGGTGTACTTACTTTTGTGAGATACTGCGGAATAGATGCATTACACACGGAGTGATATATTTCAAGCATTTCTTTCTTTTAATTTTGATGATTATTGCTTATGCCCCATACACGCGATCAGAATTCCAGCCAGCAAAAGATTGAGAGCAGGTCCTCTATTTTTCGGTCGGAAAAAGTTCCTATCCGAAAATGCGATCGTCTGTATGCAATTCGGACCTGCAAAAAAACACGCATGATCGGAAACAATTCGACGCATGCTCGGAAGCATTGAACTTAATTTTCTCGGCTCGTCAGTGCATTCTTGGTGGTCGAAAGTTCAGAGAACTTTTGTGTGACCGTGTGTATGCAAGGCAAGCTTGAGCGGAATTCCGTTGGAAAAACCATCCAAGTTTTTTCTGACAGAATTTCTGATCCTGTGTATGGGGCATTACAGTGAGTGAAAACCCAGAATTCAGTATCTTAGAAAATTAGAATATTACAGAAGACCAATAAAAAAAAGATTTTTAATACAGAAATGTTGGGTTGCTGAGAAGTCTGTCCATGTACAGTATAGTATGCACTCAATACTTGGTCGGGGCTCCTTTTGCATGAATTACGGCATCAATGCGGCGTGGCATGGAGGTGATCGGCCTGTGGCACTGCGGAGGTGTTATGGAAGCCCAGGTTGCTTTGATAGCGGCCTTCAGCTCGTCTGCATTGTTGGGTCTGGTGTCAATCATCTTCCTCTTGACAATCCTCCACAGATTCTCTATGGGGTTTAGGTCAGGCGAGTTTGCTGGCCAATCAAGCACAGTGATACCATGATCATGTGACCAGGTATTGGTAGTTTTGGCAGTGTGGGCAGGTGCCAAGTCCTGCTGCAAAATGTAATCAGCATCTCCATAAATATAGCAAAAAAGTGCAGCGCTATGAATTGTAATTGGTGTTAGTTGATACAAATATAAGTGTACCACAACTAAAAGTGCAAAAGTGCAAATAATATCCGTGATTATGAACCATAAATCGTATAAAATCAATACAGTGCACATCAAGAGTTGATCGAGCAAGTGTTCAATGCATCAATAATGCACAAAATACAAATGTCCATATATAATGGATAAGTGACTTGAATTTATAAGATAAAATCCTGGTGCACTGTGAAGTGAATCATTCATGAATAATGGGACATGAAAAATAAACTTGACCATGTGACCACCTGTCAGGGCTGGGCTAAGCTCTTCCTTCTCTGAGCTGGCCGCTGTTGATGATATCCTGCTCATCAGTCCTGCCTACTTAAAGCCGTCCAACTCACTTTATCTCTGCCTTCGCCTTTGGTCACATCTCAGAGACTTTTCTCCTGAGTTCCTGTTGAAGACTTGCTCGGCTGACGTCCCTTCTGGCTCCTGATCCTGCTTGCTGTACTACTACGTTGATCTCTGGCTCTCTGACATTGGTATTGGCTGACTACCCGATCCGGTTACTGAACTCTTGCTAGGCTTACTCTGTTTAACTTTTTATTATTATTAAACAAGTGTGATTAACTGTACTTCTTTCTCAGTCTAATTCATGGTTTCTGACACCACCACAGAGAGATGGGAGGCTTACCGGAAAGCCAGTGACCGCTCTTACTCAGGGGGGTCATACAAGGCTTGTTGGATCTGAGATCCGTTTGGAGAAATATCCTGGTAACTGAAGCCTGGAGAGATGTCCCGATGTGCTGGGCTTTCACCACCAGATGGTTTCCACAGGCGCTGAGCGGTATTCCAATCCAATGCCGCGGCCAAAAGTGCAAGTGAAAAAATATATAAAAAAGAAAAAGAAAAAACTCCAATAGCACAATAATGCTACAAAAATGCTTTATTGGAGGGAAATGCAATGCTGCATGCAACGAGAAGACCCACAACCGAGTCACTCGATTAATCAGATAAAAAATTGGAATTCAAAACAAAGTAAAATCACATCAATGTGTGCGGGTGATCGCCCATGCGCAGAGCTTGTGTGCGTAGCGTCCCGATGATCGTTTCGTCATACGTGATGTCATCAGGGGTATACGCCCACACGCCTGTGCCAATGCTCTAAATCAGAGGATCTCAACACCTGTCCTCAGGACCCACTAACAGGCCAGATATTATGTATTACCTTGGGGAGATGCAGACTAGAATACTGCAATCACTGAGCAGCAAACGATATCACCTGTGATGGATTTCAGTTATCTTGCAAACCTGGCCGGTTAGTGGACAGGAGTTGAGAACCACTGCTCTAAATAGTACTTTGGCAGAACAGAGAAGCACTGCAATTGGTCAGATCAAATGATCCAAAGGTGCTGTTTAAATAAACATGATCTCACAAAAGTGAGTACATTGTTCATTATAGCGCAGATATTTCTTCTATCTTTTATCTAGCATCTCCATAAAGCTGGTCAGCAGAGGGAAGCATGAAGTGCTGTAGAATTTCCTGCTAGAGGGCTGCGCTAACTTTGGACTTGATGAAACACAGTGGACCAACACCAGCAGATGACATGAACCCCCAAATCATCACTGACTGTGGAAACTTCATGGAACTTGGATTCTGTGTCTCTTCCCACTGCCTCCCATCTCTGGGACCTTGATTTACAAATGATATGCAAAATTTACTTTCATCCGAAAAGAGGACGACTGAGCAACAGTCCAGTCCTTTTTCTCCTTATCCCAGGTAAGATGCATCTGACGTTGTATCTGGTTCAGGAGTGGCCCGACACAAGGAATGCAACAGTTGTAGCCCATGTCTTGAAGCACTGACACCAGCCGTAGTCCACTCCTTGTGAATCTCCCCCAAATTCTTGAATGGCCGTTGCTTCACAATCCTCTCCTTGCTGCGGCTATCCCTGTTGCTTGTCCACCTTTTACTACCACACTTTTTTCCTTCCATTCAACACTCCATTAATATGCCATTTTTGACTTACACTCCTTGTGAAGGGAGTCAATGACTGTCTTCTGGACAACTGTCAAGTCAGCAGTCTTCCTCATGATTTTGTAACCTACTGAACCAGACTGAGAGACCATTTAAAGGCTCAGGAAACCTTTACAGGTGGTTTGAACTAATTAGCTGATCAGAGTGTGACACCACGAGTCTAGAATATTCAACGTTTTCACAATATTCTAATTCTCTGAGATACTGAATTTTTGGGTTTTCACTCGCTGTAAGCCATAATCATTAAAATTAAAAGAAAGAAATGCTTGAAATATATCACTCTGTGTGCAACACATATATATAATATACAGTGGAACCTCGGATTACGAGCATAATCCGTTCCAGGGGTTTGCTTGAAAATCCAAAGTACTCACATATCAAAGCGAGTTTTCCCATTGAAGTCAATGGAAACTAAAATAATTTGTTCTGCATTGACTTCAATGGGATGAAAAGGCCCGAGGACACTTCGACTGACCTCGGCAAACCTTGAAAAGACTTCCTACCCGAGATTTGCCAAGGTCAGCCGTGCTGTACTCGGGCCTTTCCGTGCATTTCCAAACATGGCATTCGGCTCTGCTCGGCTCTGGCGCCCCCCCCCCCCCCACCTCAGGCCAAAAGCGGTACTGCACACCGCTTTGGCCTGAATTGTGCCCGTTTTGCGAGACAACACTCACAAACCGAGTTACGATTTTTTTTAAAACAGTGCTCCTATTGCGAAACGCTGGTTAACCGCGTTACTCGCAATCTGAGGTTCCACTGTCTGAGTTTTTGTTTTGTTTTTTTATTGAATTACTGAAACCAATAAACTTTTTGATGATATTCAAATTTTTCGAGATGCACCTGTATATAGTGGGTAGAATAATTGATTTTTACAGTAAAATAACTGGATTTCCAAATGTAACACCTGAAAATAGCTGAATTTTTTTTAATGATCTCAACTTAATAAAAAGAGGAAACCCTCAGAGCAAACCAGGCAATGCTGCATAAGCTCTCATTAATCTGCTACTGCTCCTTCACTGTCCAGTCTCCAGGTCTCATTTTACCCAAGCTGTGCCCCTGCTGCTGCAGTGGAGTTTGGGGACCTACCTGTGATGTCTGGCAGGTGTAACTCGTTCATTGGACTGGCTGAACAGGATTACAAATCTTTGGGTAGCTGTTCCGTACACACGTATGTAAAAAGACATGTAGGGTATTTTGTCTTCGTGACCCTTGTCACTGGAACAGAAATGTATGAAAATCCAAAACATTTTGAAGTTGTATAATAGGAGACAAGGGGGGAATTTTCCAATGGGGGCAATTTTTTGGGTAACAACCGTGTAAGGAAGGTAATACGGTACCTCTCAATTTAGGGCAATTTCCTCTCACTTCTTGTTGTGTCTTATGCCCCGTACACACGAGCGGTTTTGCCGTCGGAATAAACTCCGAAGGTTTCTCCGACGGAACTCCGACGGAATTCTATTCATGCGGTCTTGCCTACACACGATCAAACCAAAGTCGGACCAAAGTCCGACCGTCCAGAACGCGGTGACGTACAGCACGTACGACGGGACTAGAAAAAAGAAGTTCAATAGCCAGTAGCCAATAGCTTCCGTCTCGTACTTGCTTCAGAGCATGCGTCATTTTTGGTCCGTCGGAACAGCAGACGGACGAGCGGTTTTCCTGATAGGAATTGGTTTTGTCGGAAATATTTAGAACATGTTCTATTTCTAGGTCCATCAGAATTTAAAAAAAAAATAGTCCAAAGAGGCCCACACACGATCGGAATGGACAATGAAAAGCTTCCATCTGAGTTTTTCTGTCGGACATTCCGCTCGTGTGTACGCGGCTTAATAATGAAGTTAATTTCTCCAGTGATACAAAGATAGCAAAAAAGAAATGTACCTAATTCTTATTCTGCTGTAAGGTATAATATTCTCTGCGTAGTGTACTCACATTGCTCCTCTCCTCTTCCTGCCAGGCCCTGTGTGATATGAAGATGCATATGCCAGTAATGGTGGACAGCAAAACCAGAACAACCTTCAGGAGGAGACATAAGAGGATGGTTTTATATTACTAGATAGACCTCATAACGGTACACCTTTGTAAGTCCATGCAGGGGCGTACCTAGAGCCCACCCCCTCAGGCGGACAGGCGGCGCACCGCATGTTAGCACGTCAACGTCAGGTGACATCACATGTAGCGCCTCCGCACACTGCGGCCCGGAACCCGGAAGAATCCTCCTCCCTCTGCTCCCCTGGTTGGCCAGGAGCCTCCTACTCATCCTCTGCAAAAATGGCGCAGACCGACCCGAGGATTGTCATCGGGTGACCGGCGCCAGACAGAAATACATGTAACTGGCAGTGACACACTTACTTTGTGCTACTTTCAGTGGCATCACTAGGGTTGGTGTCACCTGGTGTAATAAAACATGGTGTCACCCCCCCAAATTTTTTTTTCCTGTTTTCTGAAAATGCGCTAAAGATGCAGCACACGGGACTTTTGGTACGCTTTCAGAAAATGCAGAAAAAAAACGTGCAACCTAATAGAAATCTATAGGACTGCAGCTATAACTACGAGTAAAATGTAGGAAGACCCCCTTTACATTACACAGCCCCAGTACCTCTGGACCCCTTTACATTACACAGCCCCCACACCTCTGGACCCCTTTACATTACACAGCCCCTCACACCTCTGGACCCCTTTACATTACAAAGCCCCTCACACCTCTGGACCCCTTTACATTACACAGCCCCCCACACCTCTGGACCCCTTTACATTACACAACCCCCTCACACCTCTGGACCCCTTTACATTACACAACCCCCTCACACCTCTGGACCCCTTTACATTACACAGCCCTTCACACCTCTGGACCCCTTTACATTAAACAACCCCCTCACACCTTTGGACCCCTTTACATTACACAGCCCCTCACACCTCTGGACCCCTTTACATTAAACAACCCCCTCACACCTCTGGACCCCTTTACATTACACAGCCCCTCACACCTCTGGACCCCTTTACATTAAACAACCCCCTCACACCTCTGGACCCCTTTACATTACACAGCCCCCCCATACCTCTGAACCTCTTTACATTACACAGCCCCAATACCACTGTACCCCTTCACATTACACAGCCCCCACATGTATGGACCCCTTTACATTACACTGCCCCCACTCCTCTGGACCCCTTTACATTAAACAGCCCCCCACACGCCTCCCGCTGTCCCGCTGTCTATTTTGGGCTGCTGTTTCTCTATCCCATTTTGCCCCCTGCTCCACTCTTCTGTGTTAGCGGTGGAGGCCCTAGGTGTCACCCCTCTGACGGGTGTCACCTGGGTGTGGAGCCGGCCTGATACCCTCCCAATGTTTGGCACCCGGGGTGGAACCCCCCCATATTGGTACGCCACTGAGTCCATGGTTCAACAGGTCCTCACCGAGTGGTAGGTTGTGATCTGGAGATCTTCACGGATCATATATATTTGCAGTAGGATCCCAGCGAACACAAGTATTAACCTCTGTAGGAGCGTCTTCTGCAATAAAACAATGCCATCAACGTTACATATGTGTCCTGTATTAGCATTCCACGTCTCAGCAAATGAAAAGACAAAACAAGGGGCTGTCTGTCTCCTCCTATAATACTACGGCTTTTACTGATATCCCACTGTGTTTGTGTTGCTTCTCCTTTAAGGCTGAGTTCACACTGGCTTAAGAACAGGCATTTGAGAGGCGTTTGACAGGCTTTAAAAACGCCCCTCAGACGCCTATGCACAAGATTCAATAGACAGCACATTGTGCTGTTCACATTACAAAAACATAAAGCGTTGGCGGCGCTTTGCTTTGCTTCAAAATTGAAGCTTCATGTCGAGTCAGGAGGCGTTGAAGCTTTTCAGTGCCTCCCATTCAAGTCTATGGTAACACTCCGCAAACGCTTGGCAGGCGCTTTCCGCGTGATTTCGGGGAGGTTGCGGAGCGTTAAAATCTGTCACTTTTCATTGTGGAGGAGTTTTAATGCTCATCAAACGCTACGAAACCACGCATAGGGCATTTAGGGAGCATTTTAACGCTTAGAAAGCGCCCCATTCTAAAGCTCATTGACGCCTGTCTGAAGCCCATACTAACGCTTTACAAACGCTATAGGAGCGTTTGTTGAGCGTCAGTAATTTAGCAAGTGTGAACAAGCCCTAACTGTCCTATCATATGTTGGGGGGGGACCTGTAATTGTTAAAGCAACATAGAAAAATCAGGTGACCTGCCCTGCCAGACAAGAAGGTGCTGTTTGACAGAGCTATGTAACTCTCACGGGGTAGATGGACAGAAATACAAATCCTTTGACAGATCAAATTAAAATATCAATAACTCAAAGTTCAGACAGAAAATAGGATATTTTTATATGTGTTGCCCCCTTAAGGAGAATCATCAGCATCATTACATGAAAAAACAGCTTACTTCCAGTCTCTGTCTGTGAACAATGATGCCCCGCCATGATGCGTTTCGTCACGTGATCTTGACTTTCTCAAAGAGAAAGTGCTGATGCTGATAATTCTTCTTAAGGGTGCAACACATGTATTAAACAAGCGAGTATTATTTGTGCAGTGTATTTGTTAATGTTTCATATATTATTTTACTTTCATTTTACTTCACAGGTGGGTCAAACACATGGGTAAGCAGTTGGTGTGGATGGTGGCGGGGCACCTTCACTGGTGGTGAATACAGCAACAGTTGGGCACATACTGTATATGACTCTGGAGGAGAAGGACTTTGGTGAAATATAAATTGAGATTAACACATTGAAGACATGTTTTTTGGTGCTTTATGGACATTTATTTTATATAATGTGTGCACTGACAGTTTCTTCACTGTGAGGAATAAAGCTTTAGAGAAACATAATTGTAAGTAAAAGTCACCTTTATGCTACATCTACCCTAATACAATACCATAAAGACTACTTTTATAGTCTTTATAGAATTTACATCTTATATTGTACCATCATTTTTTATTATTACCATGTATAGCGCTCTTTTATTCAAAATCACATAATAATTATAGAAGGACAATTGCAATAAAACAAGAGGTGTGTGTTGTATGAGACAGGCTGGACGGGGGTTCCACAAGAGCTCACAATCTAAAGGAAGATACATGTTGTAGTCATTTTTACTGACAAATCATGAAGAGTGAACTGGCTTTGCTGAAACTGATTTCACCACAAAATTTTGCTGAAATGGAAATCATCAGGGTGAGCGTAATGCACATAGATGTGTGCTATGCCATATGGCAATGTGCATTGCTTTAAAGCAACCTATTGAAATTAAATGGTCTGGAACCACACCAAAGGCACCAAATATGGTGGAAAAACTCACAGGCATACTCTAGTTTGCACATTCCCACCCTTGAATCGATGGAACGATACAAGAGAGGTGAGTTATGCCCTGTACACACGATCGGACATTCCGACAACAAAATCCAACGGATGTTGGCTCAAACTTGTCTTGCATACACACGGTAACACAAATCTTGTCGGAAATTCTGAACGCCAAGAACACGGTGACATACAACATGTACGAAGAGCGTACGAAGAGCCGAGAAAAATTAAGTTCAATAGCCAGTGCAGCTCTTCTGCTTGATTCCGAGCATGCGTGGAGTTTTGTGCGTCGGAATTGTGTACACACGGTCGGAATTTCAGACAACGGATTTTGTTGTCGGAAAATTTGAAATCCAGATTTCAAATTTTGTTTGTCAGAAATTCCAGTGGAAAATGCCCGATGGAGCCTACACATGGTCGGAATTTCCGACAACGAGCTCCCACCGAACATTTCCCGTCGGAAAATCCGACCATGTGTACGCACTAGGGATGAGATTCGAGTTCGAGTCGAACTCATGTTCGACTCGAACATCGGCTGTTCGCAAGTTCGCCGAATTTGGGGTGTTCGCAGCAAATTCGAATGCCGCGGAACACCCTTTAAAAGTCTATGGGAGAAATCAAAAGTGCTAATTTTAAAGGCTTATATGCAACTTATTGTCATAAAAAGTATTTGGGGACCCGGGTCCTGCCCCAGGGGACATGGATCAATGCAAAAAAAGTTTTAAAAACTGACGTTTTTTCAGGAGCAGTGATTTTAATAATGCTTAAAGTCAAACAATAAAAGTGTAATATCCCTTTAAATTTCATACCTGGGGGGTGTCTATAGTATGCCTGTAAAGGGGCGCATGTTTCCTGTGTTTATAACAGTCTGACAGCAAAATGACATTTCAAAGGAAAAAAAGTCATTTAAAACTACTCGCGGCTATTAATGAATTGCCGGTCCGACAATACACATAAAAGTTCATTGATAAAAACGGCATGGAAATTCCCCACAGGGGAACCCCGAACCAAAATTAAAAAAAAAAAAAAAAAAAATGACGTGGGGGTCCCCCTAAATTCCATACCAGGCCCTTCAGGTCTGGTATGGATATTAAGGGGAACCCCGGCCAAAATTAAAAAAAAAAATGACGTGGGGGTCCCCCTAAATTCCATACCAGACCCTTCAGGTATGGATTTTGAGGGAAACCCCGCGCCAAAATTAAAAAAAAAAAACGGCGTGGGGTCCCCCCAAAAATCCATACCAGCCGTTTTTAAAACTTTTTTTTGCATTGATCCATGTCCCCTGGGGCAGGACCCAGGTCCCCAAACACTTTTTATGACAATAACTTGCATATAAGCCTTTAAAATTAGCACTTTTGATTATTCATGTTCGTGTCCCATAGACTTTAACGGTGTTCGTGTGTTCGAACAAACTTTTTTCCTGTTCGCATGTTCTGGTGCGAACCGAACAGGGGGGTGTTCGGCTCATCCCTAGTACGCGCCATAAGGCTTCCATCGTAACAGGAAAATTACATTTCACATAAATTTCCCAAAACCAACATATTGATCCAGCCATAAATTCAAAGATTCACTCACATATTTGTAGATAACCCAGCAGGACAGGAGGGACCCTTTCAGGAGAACTGTTATAGTCAAAAGGACCTGTAAGGAAGAGGATAGAAGTACATTAGACATTTTGGAGGGTTCACATAGAACAGCATCATGCCAGCTGTGGAGGAATTGCACATTCATCTTAAGCTCGCCAGTTCCTAAATGTCTTGCAGGACAATTTTATGGGTCAGATGGTAAATGCACCAACAAGAAACAAAGCGTTACTAGACCTACTGATTATCAACAATACAGACACCTGATCACAGATGTGGAAATAGGGGGCAATTTAGGAAACAGCGGTCACAGGTCAATTCGTTTCAGTATAAATCACACAAATAGGAAACATAAGGGGAATACAAAGACACTGAATTTCAAAAGAGCCAAATTCCCTAAACTACAAACCTTGCTAGAAGATATTAAATGGAGTAAAATCTTAGGAACAAAGAACACTGAGGAAAAATGGGTGTACTTTAAGAGCATATTAACCGGTTCAATACGGGGCATTTTCACCCCCTTCCTTCCCAGACCAATTTTTAGTTTTCAGCGCTGTCGCACTTTAAGCAACAATTGCGCAGTTGTGCGACGTTGTACCCAAACAAAATTGACGTCCTTTTTCCCCCACAAATAGAGCTTTCTTTTGGTGGTATTTGATCACCTCTGCGGTTTTTATTTTTTGCGCTATAAACAAAAGAAGAGCGACAATTTTGAAAAAAACACAATATTTTTTACTTTTTGCTATAATAAATATGCCAATTTTTAAAAAAAAAAACAAATTTTTCCTCAGTTTCGGCCGATACGTATTCTTCTAAATATTTTTGGTAAAAAAAATTGCAATAAGCGTATATTGATTGGTTTGCGCAAAAGTTATAGCGTCTATAAAATACGGGATAGATTTATGGCATTTTTTAAAAAAAAAATATTTATTTATTTTTTTTACTAGTAATAGCGGCGATCACAATTTTTTTTCATGACTGCGACATTATGGCGGACACATCGGACACTTTTGACACATTTTTGGGACCATTCACATTTATACAGCGATCAATGCTATAAAATTGCATTGATTACTGTGTAAATGTGACAGGCAGTGAAGGGGTTAACCACTAGGGGGCGGGGAGGGGTTAAATGCGTTTCCTAGGGAATGCTTCTAACTGTAGGGGGAGGGGACGCACAAGGGGAGGAGACCGATCAGTGTTCCTCCATTCTGGAAACACAGATCTCTCTCCTCTGAGCTGACAGGTCGTGGATCTCTGTGTTTACACACAGAGATCCACTGTCCGGCCCGGTTAACGGGCAATCGCGGGTGCCTGGCGGACATCGCGGGGCACACGCACCGGGTCCCGAGCAACGCGGTGGGCACGCGCACGCGCCCCCTAGGTGGCCGGGAACCCGAGGCCGTCATATGACGTCCACCCAGGATGGGAGATCCCATCTGTGGACGTCATATTACTATAGGCGGGTAGGGAAGTGGTTAAATAGGGGTATTAGTCAGAGCACCCAATGGGAAAATAAATTTAAAAGAGCTAATAAAAGCCCTAGGTGGCTTAACTCCAATGTAAAAATGCATATAAAAACAAAGGAGAAGGCCTTCAAAAAATACAAGGCTGAGGGGTCATCCTCAGCATTCCAACTTTACAAAGTATGCAATAAGAAATGTAAGGGTGCAATCAGGACGGCTAAGATGGAACACGAAAAGGCACAAAGCGGAGGAGAGTAAAAAAAATCCCAAGAAATTCTTTAAGTACATAAATAGTAGGAAAGGGAGGTCAGATCATATTGGTCACATAAAGAATGATGAAGGGAATCTGGTTGCTAAGGATGGAGAGATGGCGAAGGTATTGAATTTATTGTTCTCCTCAGTCTTAACGAGAGAGAAGGGGGGCTTCACTAACCAAAACTGCAAAATTTATCATCAGGATTCAGGACACGTCACAGGAAGTACCCTCATGGCTAACAGAGGATAGCATTAGGAATAGACTTGAAAAACGTAACACTAATAAGTCACTGGGACCCAAGGTTGTAATATTAAAACATCAATTTAAACTCTACTAAAATGAACCAGCATTTTTTTTTTTCGTCTAAAGACCACATTTACATAATTAGTAGTTCCTATTGTTCAGCCTAGCAGTGCTATTGGATGGTAAAATTTGTAAATAGGCCTGTTTACCTGGACATTAAGTCAGCCAAATTGTGAACTTGTCTTAAAGCACACAACCGGACTTGATAAGGGAATATTAAAGTAAGTAAACTACCTGAAATATCTTTGCTGTGATCAACAACATGTCTAGATCATGCATATATGAAGGTACTGTTGAATGCATTGAAAATATTAGATTTTGAGCTTGTTATGTCTGTGTTGTAATTTTACAACTTTGGGTTAAAGGAGTAGCAGAATTTGCCCCAACACTGATTTTTCTAGTGAGGATATCACTAATGATGCTGTCTCCCTCAATACACCATTGGAGTACTTCCGAAGGTTTGTGTCAGAAGACATGATCCAGGCTCTGACAGATCACACCAATGAGTACAGCAGTCTTAAAAAAGGAGCGTCAATAGATACCAGCACAAAATAAAAAGAAGAAATGATTGGAATGTAGATGGGCCTAGTTCAAATGCCGGGAGTGCGTATGAACTGGAAAACAGACGCGCAGTACACCCCTGTTTCAGAAGTGATGTCACAGAACGGATTCCAGTCTCTCTTGCAATCATTCATTTTTGTAAACAATTTGACAGTGTCTGAGATGGGGAAAAAAAAGACAAACTTTGGAAACTCAGACCATGGCTTGATGTGTTCAGGGATAAATGCCTGCAGGTGGTTCCAGAAGAACACAACTCTGTGGATGAAATGATGATTCCTTTTAGGGGGAAATTTAGCAGCATGAAGCAATGCATGCGTGGCAAACCACATCCATGGGGGTTCAAGGTGTGGGTAAGGATAGGCATCTCTGGCATACTGTGACTATGATGTGTACCAAGGCAGTGTGAACGAAATACGTGCTAGATCTGAACTTGGATCGTCAGGAGATGTTGTGATGAAGCTGGCCTCCACACTTCCATAAGCTCACAACTACAAGATCTATGCAGACAACTATTTCACCTGCGTCCCGCTGATTGTTAAGCTGTTTGACCAGGGAATTCATTACACTGGAACAGCCAGGCATTTGTTGTTGGAAATTCCGACCGTGTGTACGCGGAATAAGAGTGGTAAGGATGTGGAATTCTCTTCCACAAGCAGTGGTTTCAGTGGGGAGCATCAATTAATAAAAAAAAAAAAACTATTAGCTAAGCACCTAAATGACCTTAACATACAGGGATATACAATGTAATACCGACATAAAAGCACACACATAGGTTGGACTTGATGGACTTGTGCCTCTTTTTTAAACATTGCCTACTATGTAATTGCAAAAAAAATCCAGGAATGTGTTATATTACGGATGAAAATAGAAGCTGCGCTGCTGAAAATGGCGCATAAACAGCAGAGCCGGCCGGCTGCAAACAAAACCCGTCCAAGAAGGCGTGGTGACATCAGCACGTATCCTCCTCCAGACGCGTTTCGTCATAGCCGGCTCTCCTGTTTGCTGATTTTACTTTTTTAAAGTGTAAGTGTAATACTTATATTTTTAAATAAATACTGTTTAAGGCAATATTATGCTATGGTTGGTCTTCTCTCCTTATGCATGGCTGAGGTACTGAGTTTTTTTGTCTGAGTCGTACGGCGCCTGGAGCGTTTGGAGAATTCATGCAGTTATCCAAACAAAGCTTGCCAAACAATCTTCCATACAAGCAAAAGGCCTTGGCTGGGCTATAGCCATCTGCCTGGTTTTGCTTGCCAGCTGGTAAGCGAGTTTTTCTTAAGGTGGTGGCATGATTTGTTGATCAAGCTCACTTTGGTGTCTGTTTTGGATCATAATTGAACTGTCGTTTCATCACATTTTTTACTTACAAGGAATTGTTTGGATTTAACCTTAAAGCAGTGCAGCTTCTCCTTTCCATACTTTGTTTTGTGCATATCTCACAATAAGTTGCTGCTCATTGGACTGTTTTCAGTTATTACTTTTTGACATATTTATTTCATTATCTTTTACTGAGCGCGGTTTTTCCCCTTCATTTTGTGTTATACTGCGACCTTGGTTTTTTTTGTTAAATTCAGATCAACAGAGGTGGATAAGGACAGCTTTAAATTAGAACTTTTATAGAACTTGCTCAAATTTTTAAATGGTTTGTGTTCACCGATTTCTGGATGTTCCCATTCTTCATTAGAATAATTTACTTAAGCGCTGATATGATAGATTAAGACCTAAATAATATGTGAAACACTAGTTCAGCTGCAACTCTTTAAATGTGCTCTGATACCACATACATGATTAGTAATAAAATAGTAATAGTGCTCTTAAACCCAACTTATATATAATGATGCACAGTGCTGTAAACACCAATAGTCCGTAGGTATACAAAATAAACAAAAATTAGTAATATGATATTATTACTTCTTCTGTGGGTAGACGTAAAAAAATGCATACAGTACACACACAGTGATAATACAAAGATGAAAAGAAAGTTCCAACGAAAAAATCACCACCACCCAATGGCATCACTGGGGGGGGCACAGAGGGGCCCCTGACCCCCCTAACATTATGCTGTGCCCCACCAATTAAAAAAAAATTCTTACAAAAAGGCAATGTCTTTTTGTTTGCATTCGTAGCGGATGCACCACATCTTACTCGGGCCGCCGCTGGAGTAACACAGTCTCTATTGAGAGGGAAAGCGTCCCCAGTCAGCTCCTGCGGGTGATTCCTCCCCCCTCCCTCTGCTTGCTGACACTGCATAATGCGAGCGCTCACACAACCACGGCCACCCGATCTGCTCCTTCCCCTTCATCCTCATTGGCAGGGAGAAGAGCGAGTTGCAGGAAGGACTCCACCAGGACTCTCGGTTACTGAAAAAACAGACTGATTTCTCCCGTCCTTAGGACAGGAGAAGCAGCCTGTAAATTCCAAGAGATGCCAGACCAGAGCTGTCAATAGCAGGGGCAGGACAGCAAGAGGAGGCTGAGGAACCCCATAGTGGCAGAACACCAGGGCCCGGTGGCAAGACAACCTTTGCAACCCTGATAGTTCTCCCACTGCCACCCTACCACCATTCTACCACCCTGGGGGGACCCAATACAGTAGGAAGGGAGCTCACAGAACATGTGAAAGGGCCGTTGTGGGATCGTAGTAAAGCGCCCCAGGATTTTATATTATATTATATATATATATATATATATATATATATATATATATATATATATATATAGCAATATCTGACTCCGGGGTCTTACCATTCTATCTTTTTGAAGGTATGCAGGAACTTTACACCTAGGTGGAACTTTCTTTTTCCCTTTGTACTATCACTGCGTGTGTACCCATTTTTTTACGTCTACCCACAGAAGAAGTAGTAACAATATCATATTACGAATTTCCATTCTTCATTGCCATTTTTTGGGTAGAGATACCACTACTTATAGCACAGCCAATGTTACATTGGCCATCACCAACAGTTCAATTATCTCAATCACCAATTTCTTGATGCTGTAGTGTGCGTTTGCTACATTGAAATGTATTTAATCTTCCATTATTTACACAGCTACTACTTGAAATGAAGTTTTTAGATACTTACATTATACAGCAGTAAGTCCAATATCAAAAGCAGTATTACAGGTATCTGCATAATAAAAAATACAGTTTATGCAAAAGATGCACGTTCAACATGTTACGCCACCCCACGTGTCCCTCTATCCCTCATTGCCCTTATAATTATAGTAATAATGTTTCTCCACCCCTTATGTCTTTCCACCCTACATGTCCCCCATGTCCCTATACCCCACATTCCCCCACGTCCCTATACCCCACCTATACCCCACATGTCCCCCACATCCCTATACCCCACATGTCCCCACGTCCCTATACCCCACATTCCCCCACGTCCCTATACCCCACATTCCCCCACGTCCCTATACCCCACATGTCCCCTCGTCCCTATACCCCACATTCCCCCACGTCCCTATACCCCACATTCCCCCACGTCCCTATACCCCACATTCCCCCACGTCCCTATACCCCACATGTCCCCTCGTCCCTATACCCCACATTCCCCCACGTCCCTATACCCCACATTCCCCACTTCCCTATACCCCACAACCCCCCCATGTCCCTTGTGACGGACCCCCATAATCAAGATGAGTCTGCCCACTGTAAATGCTTCCTCTGTCCGGTACCACACGATCCCAGATCCCACAGAGCACCCACTCATTAGCTGTAACTCAATGTAGGGTGAAAACAACAGACTGTTTCTGTTCCTAACAGATATACATTCCCCCCCCCCTCCTTTGAATTCAGGGTGGGGTAAACTGTCCAATCAGAAATAAGGATCACTCGGGCATTCATACATTTGAACAATAGAACACCTTATCAGCAGGGAGGGCTGTTGGAGGAATTCCCCCCCTTCCCTCTCTGCCCTGCCCCCGGTTTACATGCCAGGAACACAAGTTCAACAGCATGAGACAACATACTATATATACAACATTCCAGTGTGGCTTTACAGCGAGTCCAACTAGCACAGATCAGACTGGGGTTCTCGGTTACCCTGTGCCCGACACAGTGGGATTTACACATAGGAGGGGCCAGGGGAGCTGGATAAGGAGTTTCCAGAGCTCTTTAAGGTAATCTGGGTTCCACAAGCCCCCCCACCCAAAGTGTCTCTCGTCACATCCCTATACCACCCCATTCCTCCATGTCTTTCTACTTCACATGTCCTCCATGTCCTTCCACCCCACTTATCCCTCTACTTCATATGTTTCTCCCACCTTGATGTCCCTTCTCCCTAAATATTCCAGATGTCCCTTCAACCCTCATATTCCTCCATCCCTCATAACCCTTATGTTCCACCACCTCTCATGTCCAATATGACCCCCACCCCTCATGTCCCTCTAACCCCCATGCCCCTTATGTCCCTTCACTCCACATATTCCTTACATCTCTCTACCCTATAAATGTATACTATGTGACCTGAAAATTTGCTTTCTAGGCACACAGACCTACTGTAGTCATAGACAGGATCTGGGGCAACATTTCTGTGGGAACTTCTTTTTTTATTTTTCTATGCATGTCACTTCCTGCCCAATAACCCAACTTGTTAACTGTAGACACATGAAATGACATTTCAAGCCTTTTATATATACATTGGGATTAGCCACTTTTGTTTGTATAGAGAAGGGAAGAGCTAAAACCTCTCTCAGATTTTGGTTGCTGAAAATATCCCTGCTGGGGCAATTTACTCTCACTTCCTGTCCTGGAGAAGACCCCCACTCAGGGCTTTTTTTCTCAGGGAATAGGTGCAGGAACTCCCTACTTTTTGAATCACCCCTTGTCTATGCCCCCTACACACCTCTGAGCACCGACCTTGGGTTCCACCCCCTACCCACCTCCCAGCAGCCTCCCTTCCAGGGAATACAGAACCAAGTAATTTGTATAGAATTTGATACTGATAACAAGAAAAGCAATAAAATAGATCCCCTGCAGCCAACAACAATAGACAACCCCCATTCAATACCATACCCCCAGCAACAATAGACCCCCAACTAGCAATAATAGATTTCCCAACCGCCAGCAACAATAGACCCCTCCCTCAACAGTAGATCCCTTCCAGCAACAAGTAACCCCCCCTCCCACAACAATAGATCCTCCACCAGCAACAATAAACCTCCCCAGCAACACTAGACCCCCCACAACAATTAATCCCCCCCAGCAACCATTGATCCCCCAGCAGCCAGCATTAGTAGTCCCTCCAGTATACTATAGTACCCCTCGCCATTACATGCATTCTGTGTTGAAGGTGCAGGAACTGCGTTCCCCCGCGTTCCCGCTGAAAAAAACCCCTGCCCCCACCTATAACTGCCATAGCACTTTTGAGTAGACTGATTCTTTAATTCCATAGCAGCAAGATGATTAACTACAACTCTCTCTTTACCCCAGGGTGTAAATATGTAGACAGGTACTTACAACGAGAATCAGCAACATTTCTGGAATAGAAAAATAATACAATGTAAGTTATAATACAATTAATTAAAGAAAATAAAAACACAAATTTTGGTCAGAAACTTTGCACTGTATTTTTTAATACTGCGCCTCTGTATTCATTCTCCCTCTCCCTCTCCCTCTCCCTCTCCCTCTCCCTCCCCCTCCCCCTCTCTCCCTCCCCCTCTCCCTCTCCCTCTCCCTCTCCCTCCCCCTCT